>CM021103.1:325986206-326017225 GCA_007115665.2 Sequoiadendron giganteum
TGCATGCTCTTCTATACACTACTCACTTCCCTATTTAATTCTTACTGTCCTCATGACTGCCCTCAATTCTTTGAACCTTAATGTTAGCTATGTCCTCATCATAATCCTCCACTATAAAGTCTTCAAGAATCATCATGAATATGACTTGCAATTTGTAAATTATGATGGATAGTATCCTCCTTTTAGAATGCCATTTTCTTCAATAATTGACCATCTATAACTCAATGCTATCTTTAAAGTTTGAGATTATCCTTTCATTTGCATTTTGGAGTCTCAAATTGCCTGTCAAGCATAGGATTGTAGCTTATAGAATGGTTATAGACCCATCTTTATGATTGTCAAGATTTATTAGTCCTATGACTGTCATACTTTACTTTTCTTTCAACTGTCCTCTGTTATTTATATCATTGCTAGGTACATGGTGGTCATCATGTTGCTCATACCACTGTATTTACTCTTCACATCTTGTCTACCTTCTTCATGGTCTTTGCCAATAATTTCACTGTCTTTTAGAATCAATACCTACCCCCTTCATCTTAATCAACTCTCACTAGAAATATTTTCATTGAGATGACACATTCAAAGATAATCCATAAAACCACTATCATTAAAGGCTTATAGGCTTTTGTATCATGCATTTTGGGTTGTATTACCATTGCCTTTTAATGTGTCATAAAAAATTCACAGTGCATTGCCACCATGGTTTATTCATGCACTCCATTTGTCCACACTTCTCTATTTCATTGTACTTTTCCTCATGTTTCTTAGTCTCAAAACCAATGTCCTTTCACCTATGTTTTAGCATCACTAAACTGTCCTCTTAGGGTTTATTGATTATGATCTCAACTTTGTACCACCTTCTAGCCCTCTATTATCATTTATGACTGACTATGTTCAAATCATTAAATTGTTTCTCTAATTGACCTTCGACTAGTAAGGTTAGGTACTATAGAATATTGCTAATAGGATACTCTCAATCATGAGAAGTGGCCATAAAATAATGACAATGTCAGCTATGGGTACACAAGAAACTTTAAAGAAGGGCCCTTCTATGTTTATTAGGTCATATAGTAAACAGTGCAACTTCTAAGAAGCGTTTAAGAATTATTGCTTATAGTAATGACAGTAAAGAGAGGTACAACAACTATAATTCTCATCAATTACACCACAATGTAATTAGGTACTTCCATCAATCTCATATCACAAGGCCTTAACTCTTTCTCATAGAACTCCTTTAGGTATGAAGTATAGGAATGATAGTGTATATCTAAGAAATCATGAACTATTGTGTAACTTCCTTTGATTAAACTCCATATCTGCCCTTCTTAACCCTTTTGATTGTTATTGTTAGACTAGAAACCAGGTTAAATGCTTAAACCATGAACAACAACCACACAACTATTAGAAGATCCTAATCTAACAATGAAGGACAAAATGACATAATAAATCAAGATTAAAACAATGTTATGCCTTCCTACATCACCCTTGAATCACCTTTATTGCTCTTCTCCATCTCACTTTGCAAGTTAGGAAAGTAGCTCTCAAATTTCTAAGTGCACAAATATGCTAAGCTTAGGATGATAATGATGGTAGGATTTTGAAGATTATGGTTGAATTGTGAAGAAATGAAGACTAAATTTATAGGAGATGTTGGCATGACCAACGGTTTGGATTTGAGTAGACCATCAACGAACAAGATTGAATGAGAGGATTTGCATGGAAAAGTTTCTCATTTTGAAAATGGAAAGTGGAATAGAAATGGAAGAGATAAGTGGAGAGGGAAATGGAAATTAATAAGATGTAAGTGGAGAAAATTATGGAAATGGAAGAGTTAAGTGAGGAGAAAAATAGAAATTAGTAAGAGTTAAGTGGAGAGTAAAATGGAGCAAGTAAAAATAAATAAATAAAATTTATTTATTTTCACCCACACATGTGAATAATTAATTTAATTAAATAGTTTAATTAATTATAGGAGAACTTAGGGTTTAAGATGATTAAATAAATAAATAAAATTAGTTGATTATAAACAAGATTAGGCTAGGGATTAAATAATTCAAAATAATTATTTAATCTTAAACAAGATTATATTTGGGATTAAATAATTCAAAATGATTATTTAATCATAAACGAGATTAGGTTTGGGATTAAATAATTAATAATAATTATTTAATCATAAACACGATTAGGTTAGGGATTAAATAATTCAAAATAATTATTTAATCTAATGAGTATAACTAATTAAACAATTAGAATCGTTTAATTAATGAGGAAACAAAGAGAAAGAGGATTAGTTCAATTATTTAATTAATCCCTAAAAGAAAGTTAGAATAATTAAATAATTAGAATCTTAATTATAAGGATGTAAAGAAGAAAAAAATTAGGGTTAGGAGAGGATTAATAAGAAAATGTCATCAGAGCCCCAGGACATTTTTGAGTGTCTAAATTTTGCCCTTTATTTGAGACAATGTGATTTATAGCATAGTCTCAAATAAAATTAAGAAAAAATTCAATCTGGTTTAACCCTAGTGTGCTCCAATGACAACAGGATAATATGATGCCCCTTATGAAATTGGGCACAAAAATTAAAATTGAGCTAAATTCGTTGAAAATATAGAAGAAAAGGTTATTAAGAAGTGAAGAATGGTTAGCTTGGTTGATATCAAATATGGATAACCTTGGTTGATCATTATAGAATGTATAACATGAGATAGATTGAAATTAATGAAGATTGGATATGGATTGATGAATTAGAGTTAGAGTTTTCATCAGTGCACAAGTATCATCATAGAGCATTTTTATTTTGTAAATAGATAACGTACACCGAGGCATGGGAAAACCAAGGTACAAGATGTTATCCCTTTGCATAGACAGATACATTGTAGACACGGAGTGTCATGACACATACTAGTGACAATAGAACCCTTTCAAAACATTGAGAGAGTAAACACCAAGCATGTTGATCCTGATGCAAGAAAGTGTTAGATGACCTTTAACTTGCATAAGATATTTTGATTATGCCAAATGGAATACCGACCACACATAAGGAACTTATTTGCCCCAACCATATTGTCAAGACAAACCACAGATAAAAATCAAAGGAAAACTAATGGTCCATCCTCACTCCTCTAATCACTTGTGGATATTATTGAGTAGCATAGGAACATGGCAAATGATAAATCAGATCAAAGATAAGACTCACTGGACCAAATTGTAAGGAAGTTAAGGTAGAAAAACAACTTCCTACACTAATCTTGAGAGGAGAAAATGAAAAACTTTATAGATCTTTAACAGTTACAAGAACTTAAACATAAATAAACACAAATATCATGCATACCACAACACAATGATTTATGTGGGGAAAACCCTTTCGGGAGAAAAACCCCACACTCCAAAAGTCACCCAATATATAATTTAGAAATCAAAATATTACAATATACTTGCAGAGCAAGCTTCTCATAGGAGTAGCACCATCAGAGATCAAGAGACAACCCAATCGCTATCAGACTCTTAGAATTACACTACTGTCTACTTACATCCCACCTGCTTATAACAAGCTTTTTGGAACCTTCTAGAATTAAGGTTTACAAGGTCATTTTACATTTGACGTGTTAATGGAAAAGATTTGGCGAGTCAGCAGGAAAAAAACTTGACGTGTCAGTAGGAAAAAACCTTGATGTGTCAGTAGGAAAAAACCTTGATGTGTCAACAGGAAAAAACCTTGACATGTCAGCAGCAAAAACCTTGACATGTCAACATGAAAAAACCTTGATGTGTTAGCAAAACATAATCCCACATCTTGCTACGAGTGTACAATATTTGCATTATCAGTCACCACCTATCAAAAATAAACCGTATATAATTGCAAGGTTGAGACACATTTTCCCAAAAAATATCCCACTTGTTGAACACCTTGCGAGAGCAACAAAAGGGTTTCATCATCATCTCTAATTGCTAGGGGCTGAAAGGCCCATAGTCTCTGAACACCATTTGAACTTCTTTATGCTCACAAGATTAGTTAAAGAATCAAAAACATTCATCAAAGTATCTACCTTAACCAGCTTCACCCTGCCATCTTCGACCATATCTCTAATAAAATGATATTGTACATCAATGTTCTTGCTCCTAGCATGAAGTGTTGGGTTCTTAGCTAGATATATCACACTTTGACTCTCACAATAAATTATCAATGCACCTTGTTTTATTCCAATATCTGAACACAGTCTCTTAAGCCAAATGGCTTCTTTACAAGCATGAGTAGCTACCATATACTTTGCTTCAGTAGTGGAAAAATAAACCATAGCCCATCCCTTACTCATCTAACTAATCACACCACCAAATAAAGTAGACACATAAGCACTGGTGGATCTTCTACTATCAACGTCACCTGCCTAGTCTAAATCCACATAACCATGAATATCAAGTGAAATTTTATCTTTAGTCATATTACTGTGATAACATAAGGAATAATCTGAGGTACCACGTAAATATCTGAAGACTCTTTTAATTGCATCTCAATCAACTCTACTAGGATTAGACATATATCTAGAAAGAACTCCCACTGCTTGCGCAATTTTTGGTCTAGTACAAACTATAACATACATCAAAATTCCAATTGCACTTTGGTAAGTCACTCTGCTCATGTCTTCCATCTTCGATGGAGATGTCAGACAATCTGAAATAGATAACTTTGTTCCAACTGAAAAAGAACACACAATGGCCTACAATCTTGCATATTAAACCTCTATAAAATTGAATTGACATACTTACTTTGGCTAAGCCATAGCTTTCTGTTCACTCTATCTCTTCTAATTTCCATCCCAAGAATTTTTTTGGCTGCACCAAGATATTTCATTTCAAACTTAGAAGCAAGTTGAGATTTCAGTTCTAAAATCATACCTTTCCCTTTACCAATGAATAACAGATCATCAACATATAATGCAATAAATAGGAAATGTTCACCATTAGTTTCATAATAAACACAATGATCTGACTTAGAACACTCAAATCCCAAACTCAACACATATGTATCAAATTTATGGTACCACATCCTAGGACTCTGTTTTAAGCCATACAAAGATTTTTTCAATTTGCAAACCAACTTACTTTTACCTTTCACCACGTAGTGCTCTGGCTATGTCATATAGATATCCTCCTCCAAACCACCATGAAGGAAAGTTGTTTTCACATCCATTTTCTCAACCTCATAAGTAGTAGCAATAGAAAGAAAAAATCTAATGGATGTCATTTTTGCAATAGGAGAAAATATCTCACCATAATCAACACCCTCAACTTGAGAGTAACCCTTCATAACCAACCTTGTTGTGTACTTCTCAATACCTCCATCTGAACCAATCTTTTTCTTGAACACCCATTTACAACCAATAGGTTTTCGTCCTCCACGAAATAGTACAAGATCCCATGTATCATTATTTTTCAAAGATTCCATTTCTTCATCCATAGAAATCTTCCAAGATTCAACATCATTCATACCTAGTGCCTCTTCTACAAATATGGGTTCATCCATGTTAGTATTCAAAGAAAAAATGCATCTCCAATCATCAGGTGAATACCTTTCAAGTGGTTGTCTATGCCTTGTAGACCTATGAATAAGCTAAGTTGGAGGTTCTTCCTCCTCTTCTAAAGATTCAAAGTTGGATGATCTCTCCTCAACTTCTTGTCTATCCATGGGCCTCGATTCAACTTTCTCAGGCGTAGAAGAAAATTTAATCGCATCTTCTTGTTTACTTTGTTCTGGCTGCAATGTAACAAAATAAGGCTTAGTTTCTCTAAAAATAGCACTTCTACTATGTATTACCTTTTGTGTAACATGATCCCAAAGCTTGTATCCTTTCACACCATAACTGTATCCGATGAAGATACATTTCATAGCCTTGTTTTCCAACTTTGTTAGCTTCTCCTTTGATACATGTGCATATGCCTCACAACCAAAAACTCTAAGATGTATTAATGAAGGCTTGTGGCCTAACCATTCCTCTATAGGTGTCTTATCAACAAGAGATACTGTAGGAGACCTATTAATCAAGTAACAAGAAATGGCAACAAATTCAACCCAAAACCTTTGTTCTAGACCAACACCACTCAACATTCTCCTAGCCTTCTCCATTGGTCTCTTGTTCATTATTTATAGAACTCCATTCTATTGTGGAGAATACAGAGTTGTCTTCTGTCTATGAATACCACAATCTTTGCAAAATCTATCAAAAGTATTAGAGAAAAATTCCCCGCCATTATTAGTCCTCAAATATTTTATTTTCTTTCCAGTTTGCAACTCGACCATTGCTTTAAATTCTTTCAATCGACTTAAAACTTTAGATTCACTCTTTAAAAAGTATACCCATGTCCTTCTAATGTAATCATCAATAAATGAAACATAATATGTGGATTTACTAGTTGAAGGAAAATCTACAAGACCAAACACATTAAAATGAATAAGATCTAATACACCACAATATTTATGAGAACTCGAGTAAAACTAATTGTGGTTTTGGTTTCCATAAATACAATGGTCACAAAAATCAAATTCAAGATTACAATCAGACAAACCTTCAACAAGGTTTTTATTTTTCAAGGTCCTTAGACCCTTTTCTCCAATATGGCCAAGCCTTTGGTGCCATAACATAGTTTTCTATGTAGGTAAATTTGTCTAAAAATAAAGAACACCCTTGAGTACCCAAAAGCCATGACCATCTGCTAAAGGTGAAACCCTCACTTCTTCTACAAACTTTCTTTTCACAAAAGTACTATTACACTCAACAGTGCATGCATCAAGCTTATACAATGTCCTATATCTAACACCTCTAGCAATCACCATAGCACCTCTAACCATCTTACATCCTGCATCAAAATATACTACTTGCACACCCAAATCTATTAGTTTGCTCCCAGATAATAAATTTCATGCTAAGCCAGGGATATGCAACACACTATTAATATTTCTTATTCTACCATTAGGAAACTTGATTTTAACTTTACCATGACCAACAATGTCTAAATGAGAATCATCACCCGAGTACACCTTACCTCCAAATTCTTCATATTCAGAAAACCAATCTCTATTAAAGGTCATATGGAAAGATTCACCTGAGTCAATTAACCATGATTCATTACTTACACGAGTTTCTAAAGCTGTAATGAATGCATCGCCATCTTCCTTCTCAAACTCAGAATCAAAATCAAATCCCTTCTTTTTCTTCTTCTTTTCTTCTTTGCAGTCCTTATGAACATGTATAGGCTTACCATAGTTCCAACAAATAACTTTGGACTTTCTAGGAGACTTAGATCTCCCCTTGGACTTGGATTTTTCATGCTTCTCATTCTTCTTACATTTTTCCTTAGGTCTTCCATGAACATTCAAGGCCTCCTTGGCATTGATGGATACCTTCCAAGGACTCATCTCTTCATAAAGCAAAGAACCCACCACATATTTAGTCTTCAATATAATAGAAGTACTCCAAATATCCATAACAAGAGAATCCCATGAATTAGGCAAAGAACAAAGCAAGATATAACATTTCTCTTCCTTATCCATTTTGACACCAACTGATGCCAACTAAGCCACCAGCATATTGAATGCTTCCAAGTGGTCTATAATTCATCCACCCTCTTCCATTCTCAAGGAATATAATTTCTTCCTCAAGAAAATATTGTTCACTAAAGATTTGTCCTGATACTTCTCACCAAGCTTCTTCCATAGTTTATGTGCAGAGGTCTCTTCATGAACATTGATTAAAACAGAGTCTGCCAAGCACAATCTGAATAGACCTTTGGCTTGATGGTCCATAACATCATATTGAGTAGCTTGAGTAGGATTTATAGGCCTTGAAACATTCTCATCAACAACATCTCACAAATCTCGATCTATCAACAAATCCTCCATCTTTAGCTTCCATATCTCAAAATTATTTCCAAAAAATTTCTCCACCTCTATTCTCCCTGATGAACTTGCCATCTAAAAATTCCTCCAACAAGATCACAAAGTGTCTTTTGCACAAGCTCCCACTCAAATCTAGATTAGTTCAAAAAACCCAACAACCCACAACTGAAACCAAAGGTGATTAGGCTCTGATACCACTTGTAAGGAAGTTAAGGTAGTGGAACAACTTCCTACACTAATCTTGAGAGGAGAAAAATGAAAAACATTACATATCTTTAAAAGTTACAAGAAATTAAACACAAATATCATGCATACCACAACACAACGATTTACATGGGGAAAACCCTTTCGGGAGAAAAAAAAACCCACACTCCAAAAGCCGCCCAATATATTATTCAGAAATCAAAAGATTACAATATACTTGTAGAGCAAGCTTTTCACAGGAGTAGCACCACCAGAGATCAAGAGACAAGCCAACTGCTATCAAACTCTCAAAAATACACTACTGTCTACTTACATCCTACCCGCTTATAACAAGATTTTTGGAACCTTCTAGAATTAGGGTTTACAAGGTCATTTTTCATTTGAAATATTAACTAAAAGTATTTGACGAGTCAGTGGGAAAAAACCTTGACGTGTCAGTGAGAGAAAACCTTGATGTGTTAGCAGGAAAAATCTTGACGTGTCAACGGGAAAAAACCTTGACGTGTTAGTGAAAAATAACCCCACACCTTACTACGAGTGTACAATATTTGCATTATCAGTCACCACATATCAACAATAAATCGTATATAATTGGAAGGTTGAGACACATTTTCCCAACACAAATAATTTGACAACCATTTAGATCTTCTTGGCAAAGATGAGCAATTCAAAGGATGGCGTCTAGTTTCAAGAATGAAACATCTTGTATAAGACGTCAAGTCTAGTTTTGAGGATGCAACACAATATATAAGATAAAGGATAGCTAATGGAGATAGATAATGCTGGTAGATAATTATGATTAGGCAATTGATCAGTTTTCATCTTTGTTTCAGGATTTGTTAAGCTCAGTGTTTTTTTTTAAAGATGTTTTGTTTGTATCTGATCAAAGTGTCAGTCTTAGCAAGGGACAATTTACTGTGGAAAGTGAATAGTGATGGGTATAAACTTTATTATATATTGTGAAAAACTTATTATGGGTTGGTGAATTGCGATAAGTGATCATGATGGTGAGATGATTGTTTCTAGGTATCCTCTGATATTACGTCAAGGATTGCATCTGAAAAACCTAGATCAAGGATTTCCCCTAGTCAAGTATAAGACTAATTATTGCGAAAAGAATTAGGTGGATTGATTTTATTATGAACAAGTATGGAAACAAAATGATGCTAAACATCAACCAATCTCAAGCCATGAGAGCTGTGACAAGCTTTATAATGGGATAGAAGAAAGTGGGATTTTTATGGTGGAGCGAATGCTCGGATTATTATGGATGGAGTGAAAAAATAGATAGAATGATGGTAGATGGAAGAGCAATGGCCTACTACACATGGTGCCTGTTTTCCAAGTTTTCACCATGGTACTTACCTAAAGTGCCACCGAAGTGGTTTTCACTAGAGGGAATTTTTTTACTGCAGGAATTGGGTAGCACAACCCCCTATAAATTGCAGTGCACCTGGTAAATTTTTTAATGTGGCTGGCGGCGTTGGCACGACATGCCCTCCAGTACCATGGGAGTGGGGGAGACTAGACCTCATGACCAACCTCCTACAACAGGAAAGATTTAGCCAACCGAGCTAGGGACCCCGCCCCACTTGAGGGAAAATTATTTATCTTTACTTTTTTCTATTTTTGATGTCACACAAGATGCCTATTTGCCAAGTTTTTATCAAGGTTACAATTTTTTATTTTTTATGTTTTTTTATTTTTTATTTTTTTCAAATTTTTTCATTTTATATTTATATTTTTTTCATTTTTCAAACTTTCATTTTTTTTTGTATGTTTTGAATTTCTGGAAATAAATAAGCCCTGATGATGCTACAATCATGGTGGATTCTCTTTAACAACTAGATGATAATGGAAGATGGAAGGATATGGATGATGGAGGATGGATTATGCAATGAAAGGAGGGAGCTAAGGTATGATTCTTGGTGTGTGCACTATGTGGGCCATCATGCTTCACATGAAAAGAAGTTTAGGAAACCATTGGATTAAAGCACATGAAGGGGTTTCCATCAAAGGTCCATCGAGAAACATCACCAAGGGGGATGAAATGATATGATGGGTGTATGGATATGGGTGGATTAAATAAAGTGTATGGATTGCATGGAGATTATGAGGATGGAGACTTAGGATCAACAAGCTCATTTCTTGAAATTTTTCTTTGACAGATGCCCCCAGTTATTTTGGATGAAGAGACATGATTGGAGATCAAATTTTGCTTGCTTTTATTTTTGACTTGTCCAATAGATTTTTATTTTGATATGGGCTAATAGACTTTTCTTGCTCTTTATTTCTTTCATTTGATTTTGGATCTACTTTTGATAAATAATTTTTTATTTTTAAATTTTGATTGATAGCCTTATTATTTTGGGATGATACTTGTTGATCCATGTCTATGAGCTGGAGGGAAATGGATGAGATAGATGAGATGGTAATAATTTGTGGTTCATGGAAGAGATTGGTGATGCCTTTGATGAATTCTTTGTGACTATCCTTTTTAGCACTATTAATTTCAAAGGAGCCTTGCATATCCTTAATGAGTTGAAAAGAAGGCTTAATAGAGACTGTATTAGAAGATACATATGATAACTTGAGATGGTTGATATAGAAGGATGGAAACTCATGATATGGAGTGGAAGGAAGATTATCACAAGATAGAAGGGGATGATCTTGGATTTCCTCAATAGGATCATGATCAAAAAATGGATTATCATAGATGTCATGATCAAACATAGGATTATCATGGGCATGAAAGGATTGGGATAAAGAGGATATGGTAAGGATCGAAGAATCTTCTAGATCCAAAATATTTCCATCCAAGTCTAGTCATCAACATGTTGGTTATCACAAGGATTTGGGTCTGAATTAGCACCATCCTTAGGAGTCTCGACATCATCAAAAACATTAACATATTCACCTGCAAGCCACTTAATACTTGAAGCATCCAATTTCAATGATGAATACCCAAGTCCTTTATTTTTAGGAGAACTCTTAGGATGAATAGGTTCTATGATTCTCTTCTTTTGTGATCCCAAGCCACTATGACCATCATAACCTTTATGTTTCATAATGGAGAATCCTTTACCATATTGTTTAATTGGAAATTGAACATGTTCAAACTCTCCTTTGTCTTGATATATCTAGGTAGAGATATGCTCACCAATAGATTCCTTGTCAAGTTCTCCTCACTTAGCGAAAGTAGTAGGAGGCTGATATTGAATGATGGTATTAGAGTAATTTTGGATAGGACTTGGTTTTCTATAAGATCGAGGAGAAGTGGGAAAGTTTCCAATCAAAATTTAGTTTTCCATATATTCACCGCATCCTTTATCTTGGATTTGGACCTTATGCTTAGGAAAGGGTATCGAAGGAAGTGAGGATTCATAAAGTGATGTTGAATCAATGTAGTGAGATGAATTAATTGGTACTTGAAATTCAGGAGTTCCTTTCAAATTATTGTAGTATTGGAATTGATTAGGATCTCTTCATATAGTGATCTCAACTCCATTGTAAGGGAATTTCAAGCATTGGTGGCATGTGGAGGGAACAAACTTCGTGGCATGAATCCATGAAAAACCAAGGATAAGATTGTATGAAAGGTCTAGATCCAAGACTTGGTACACTTTATTTTCTACTACTAGACCAATTCTGATAGGAAGGGTGATAACACCCGTAGAAGAATACTCTACATCATCATAAGATTTTATAAAAATCCTTCTTGATGTTGTAATGTCTTAAAATTGCATCCCTTTCAATTTCACATAAATTCTTGTATCCACTTTAGTGTCCACTCCCTTATCACTTGTGTAGGATCATTTTAGCCCCTACATAAGCCTTTTTCCCTCTTAGGATGGTTAGGACCCCTTTTCAACAGCTACCCTCGTGTTCCAACTTTGCATCAAACCTTGTGCTCTTACCATTCTTGTCATTTTGTAGCATGATGTGTCTAGACATTAGCATGCGACATGGATGTCCACGCATCACACTAATATCTTGTGACATTTTAACATTCAAATGATCATTTCTGAGTGCCTTTCCACTTGTTAGCTACTTTTGTTAGCGGTAATGGCCTAAGATGCCTTGTAATGGCTCAGAAAGCTTCTTCTTCCCTCCTCTTCTCTCTTTAAATTTTATCTTTTCAATTCATTTGGTCTTCTAGCTTCTCTCTAGCTTCTTGGCTTCTCTCCTGGACATTCTCTCTCGTCTTTCTCTTTTTCTCTCTTGTTTACATAGCTCTCTACAACTTCCTACAATAACACTCTCACCTTCTTGCAACACTCTTTGCATCTCTCTTGGCCCTCACAACTGTCTCTTTCTCTCTTGGGATTACTTAAGCCTTGCAAGTGATATCTTGCTTACCTTGTATCTTTGAGCATCTTGGGATTTCTCACATCCCCTATCTATTGCATCTCTGTTTTGTGATATGGGTTCTCCTCCTTGAGTGAGGTTTTCTTATCACTCTTCCATTCATTTCATTTTTTCTTATTATTTCTCTCTATCTATCTAGCTATCCGTGGAGGTGGGAACACTAAAATGGGGGTTTGACTGAGGCAAGCCCCTAAACAACCCCAACATTTTCCCTCGGTCTTATGTGTGCAACTATTGTAGATATTTCCTTGTTGGAGGCTTCATTATGTGGGTTGTTGTAAACATTTTCTTTCTTTCCCTTAGCTTTATCATTTACATTTTACTTAGTTTACTTTACTTTATTTCAGCTTTGCTTTTTTTTGTTATTGTCTTGCATTCCAAGATTTCATAGCAATCATAGTAGAAGTAGTCAATTTGTGTTTTCTGTGACATTCTTGGTTTGAAATGGGGTTGAGATTCCATCACGCCTTTAGGAATCCAGTGTGTCGTACCATGTCCATGTGTCACACTAATGTCCTTTGGCCAAAATCTCACTAGTCTATATGGAAAATCTATGTGACCTTCTCTTTTTTATTCTAGAACTCTCGCCTTTCATCCTATCACTTGAACATTATTCCTTGAGATAGTTTAGGGAAGTTTGTTCCCTAGGAATCTCTTGAGAATAAAGAGAATTGTGAGCGGTGAATCCCCCTTCTTTACATTTTGGTAAACCTGATGTGAACACTCCTTCCATGCCATCAATAGTGATATACGTCAACCTTCAGATGACTTGTCTATATCTCTATTTCAAAATATACTTTCTATATTTCTTACTTTTATCCCTTTCCAACTTTGTTAAGAAGCTTCAAGAAGTTTTCTTACAAGCGTGTGAAAGTGAGTTCTTTTCTCCTTTCTTATTGTTCTTTGTTGATCCCTCTCTTGGAATTCCTTCTGAGGATATTTTGGCACAAGAGAATGAAATCATTGATGCTTTTCTTAACATTAATCTACCTTATCTTCATTCCAATGCACTCTCTTCTAGAGATGATGCATTCGTGAATGGTGAATCTCTTCTTTATTCTAATTCACTCTCTTCTAGAGACATTGCATTCATGAATGATGAATCTCATCTTCATTCTGATGCACTCTTCCAAAGATGATGCATTAGTGACTAATGAAGTTCCTCTCACATTGGATCCTCCAAGGATAGATGTTGAGAATATTTCTTCATATGATTCCTCTATAAGTTGTAAGGAATATGTAAATATAATCCATGTCTCTACCACCCCTCAAAGGCCTAAGAGACTTGTTATTTATCTGACTCCAGCCAGTCCTTCTCCTAAAATGGTTTGTTTTATTAATGGTGTTCTATTTGATAGTGATTCTCCTGATCTTTATAAGGCTCCCTCTTATAGAGCGGTAGCCCATACTTATAATACTAGAAAGAATAAATTAAATGTCATTCGACCTAATTATTTACCACCTTCTCAACCAAGTCTTTCGACGACACCTAAACCTACAACTAAAGCACCTTGTGATTACAATCTTGTCGAGAAACTCCATGTTACTTCGACCAAGATCTCATTGTGGGACTTGCCTCAGTCTGCTCTAGTTTATCAAGGTATGCTTCAAGAAGCCTTGTAAAAGATCCTCTTTCCTTCTTCTGCCAATTTGGTGGATTTTATTGCATTGATAGCTCATATTCATGCGATTTCGTCGAATATTACGTTCTATCCACAAGAACTCCCACCTTCAAAAGTACAAAAGCAAGAAGACCCTCTAATGATCATAGTTAACATTAAAAATATCAACATTATATGTACTCTCATTAATGTCGATTCAATGTTCAATGTATGTAGCATTGATCTATTGCCTAAAATTAAAATTGATTCATCTTCTCTTGCCGCTCTTATCAACAAGATTGGAAAGCCTTGCAATCCTGTGTAACATTGGACTAATTCCAGGTTGTGGGTACCCTGTACGGAATTAGACCTCCAGATTCTAGGCTGGTTCCTATTTGATATTCAATTAGGTACTAAAAGTTTTTGATGGAGGAAAAAGGGTAAGGAAAATTGATATTCAATTAGGTACTAAAATGATTGAAACTTAAATCAATTTAAAGGTGATGCACCTAAATGATTCAAACCCAATTCACAACAACCCTTAAATGAATTCTAATTGCATAAATTAAGTCTATTCAAACTAATCACATAAGTGATTAATGAAAAGGTTTGATAACACCATTCCCCTCAAAGGAAAAAACTAGGTTTTTTCACAGTTAGAGTTATTGAAAATATCATACCGCATAATGCACAACCTGTGAAGCTAATTTAAGATGGGTATAAGGATTCATACTAGTGATATAAAATAAAAGGCTTAAATTATACACAATAACTTTCAAATCAAACCTAATATGAAAAAAAGAGACTTGAGAATTTCTGTAGGCAAACTGAATTTTTATTGAAGTATATTGTCATGAATCTGGAAAAAATAGAAGAGCTACAAGACTTTTCTCAATCTCTCTAAAACTGTGCAAGAGATAGAAAAGTGAGAACTAGTGAAAAAATTACTGTCATTTCACTTATACAAAAACCTCCACAAAGGTGATAGGAGGTGGAACTGAAGGTCAACTCCAAGTGAGAATATCTCTTGAAAACTCCATTTACGAGCAAGCATCAAAGCCCTAGAAAAAGGGATCAAAACTCATGTAAAAAGGGTGAACTCAGGCTCAAACTCATACTGACTCCTAGTTCATCCCATGAGAAACTCAAAATAACTCAAATCACTAGAAATTAGAGGCTAAACCCATGCAAAACTGGCCACACTTGTCCAATTTTCCCATAGTAACTCATCATTAACTGGAAACTTTCCACCTGTCCCTCTATGCATGGTTGGCTTAACCCATGTTTAATGACTATGTTTGTCGATGCAAAAGTAGACACATTAATTAAATGATTTATAAATTATCATTTCAATTAATGGAATTTACATATGTATAATGCAACATATCATTAAGTTTGACATAAATTCACAAACTTATCATCGAACATGTTAGGCACATTGACATAAATTCATGGCCATGACAATAAATCAAAATGATTTTGATTTAAAATAAAGTCAAAAAACAACAATCTCGAGCTCATGGAAAATAAAGATTAGGGTAAACCCTAATCATTATCATTGCTCACTTGTCAATGCAAAGAGACTATGAGGCTATTTGCTTTGGCTGCCATTGATGTTAGGGTTTGCAGTTGAGATCATGGATTTGCTTGGAACTAGCTCAAACCTGATAATATTCAGCCACCTCTGAAGATTTTGTATGAGCCTCATGAAGAAGATTGTAGAAGGTAAGCCATCTTGGCTACCATCGAATCATTTTATTTCCATTTTACATCTTATGTAAGGAAACTTGAGGTATTTTTAGGCGCTGCCATTGATGTTCTCATGTTTCTTTTTTCTATATTTTACTGTGGTAAAATCTATGTTTCTTGTACATTCCAGAATTTGTAATAGTTTACTTGACTTTGAGGGTATTACCTTCATTTCAAAATCATTCTTGTAGCTTATTAGTTGTGGCTGTAGCATAATATCTAATGTATCTTTATTTTTCTCTTCGTTGTTTACACTTGTCTGGCTTGAGGCCACTTATTGAGTATTGGTTTGAGCTCAAAGGAGGCCACATTCACAGGTTTCTAGATGAACTTCTTCATTATGCAGGCCATGGGCTTCAAACTTTGTGTTTGGCTTTTTGGTTTCTTGCCATTCTTGGCCATGGAGTTCCACTTTCTTTGTTCATTGTCTTTGTCTGGGTACTTCTATTCATTTGGTTTTAATCTATACACCTGTAAAATGTATTTAAAATCCCTAAAGGGTCACCATGATAACTGTAAACTATGACCTGGGTTTTGTCAATTCTTAAATATTTAGAAAGGAAAGAACACTTTCCGGGCGTTTGATGTAGACTGTGTTTTCTTCATTTCATAGTTCTGTATTTGAAAAAAAACATAACTCTCTTTTTGTTATAAAAAAACTCATTTTCCAGTAATTTAGTTTCATTCTCAACACTTGTAGATCTTGTTCATCTCCTCCACAAACATTTGTTCAATCACCTTCAAAACAAAACACAAGCTAGGAACCTCAAGATGGATCAAATATGTGAAACCCACAAAGGTTGCTCATTATTTCCTATATGATGTCATGTCGAAATGCATTTAAAAAGTATTCATCCTTTGTAGCATGGATTTGATAGTTTCCCATTGTGTAGATTATCTCTTGCAATGATTTGGATATGTTATGCTTGTTGTCAATTGAAAAGAGAAATGTCACAGTAATGAAGCGAGGAACTAGCTTAATATCTTGCTCTTTTATACCCGACCCCTGCTGTTGAGTCAGTTGGATTTAACTCATGGCCTTTAATTCTTGAGATCAAACATCATCATCATTTGTTTTAAAGGCTACATTGCTTCCATCATTATCATTCCTTGCTTATATGTTGTTTTGAACTTTCACTTAATGCATGGATTTGCATGGGGTTTCTAACATCATTCCGAAGCTATTGGAACTTCATTTCAACCTTGGTACAAATTAATCCTTCAATCTTCATGAAGCTTTCCTAACTTTGAGGTGGATCCCTCACTGAGATATGATGTCTTTGTACATGATATGACCTACAAAACCTCCATTTGTTCTCTTGTGGAGCTGGCTTGATCCTTTAAATCTGTCTCATGATCATTTAATTGATTTCATTGTTGTCCTCTTGATGATAATGTTGATGTTGCACAATTTCTTCACAGTTTATTGGTTCTTGTATTTACTTTAGTAGTCGTACTTTGCAACTTTGACTAGATAATAGAAATATGTTATTCCACTGTGAATGATAATCATTTGCTGACCTTGTGCTCTTGAGTATCAAAACATGAATTCCCCTCATTGAAGTTACGTGAACACTGTGATTGCTTTCTTCTACATGTTGCTTATGTCCTTAATGGTTGTCCCATAATGATTTGATTGTTCCTTAACCATAGTATAATTGTTGTTGTGTTAGTGTTATGTGCTGGGATCAACCCTTGTGGGAGCCACATTTTCCACCACACATAACAACTTTGAACAATATCTGTTGATTGAAATGACATATTGTACCTATATCTGCACATTAAACAATTTTTTTAGAAAAATAATTGAAGTTGAAGGCTTCCATTGAACTTTGTGCTTTTGTACATTTGTATTTTTGATGACTTAATCATCCGATGAATGCTTGATAGGATGCAAATTATACTTATGTTGGTAATGTAGGCATGAAGAAGGATGTGATTTATCATTTATCTAACACCACCTTTCAACACTCTTGCAAGAAACCACGGAGCTTGGAGCTGAAACAACCTGGAGACACTAGAGACACAACAAATTGAAGACATAAAGTATAAAATGATTCGTCATTACAGGCAATGACGAATCACTTCTTTTCTTTATGTTTACATTATCTTCAGTTGTATAGTTTACAACTTGATTTTGCATTTATTATTTTATTATGAAAATCAAATTAAGCTACTCCCACGGCTTGTGTGGGACTTTGTCTTTTACAATATGAATAAAGCAACAAACATTAAGCAATTTTATGATTTTTCTGTTACAATTACTTGCATAATAATACTGAAAATTCAAAAGTAATCATATTTTTTCAAGATTAATGAATACTTAGTAGATTTTTTTTTGAAATCACTTGTGTACCTTTCAATGATGAATGCAATTCAACTCTACCTGTTTTGAGCTGTAGCTAAAAATGGGTAACAATTTGGTGACCTCTACGAAGTGTTTGCTTGCTAAACACCATAGACCAGTTATGTAGCTTATCCATTGGGCTCAGAGTCACACTTTGCTCACCTTTCATGCGAAAATCCTTGAAACTCAGCTGCTCAACAACATGACAACAAAAAAAAAACAAAAAGAAACTACCATAGTTTTTTTTAAGAGAAAAAATAGCAACATGTGCATCGACACTTCTTGAAAAACAAAACAATAACAAAAATAAATGTGCATAACAACACTTATTTGTAATTACATTCCTTAAAAACAAGGTTTGAGGTGTATCCCATTCACTGGGATTGGAAGTATATCACCATCCAGTTTTGACAACTAGAATGCATTGTGCTCTTTCTTCTCTATGATGTTGTATGGACCATACCACATGGCATCAAACTTGGTATGTTTTCCAAGTCTACTCTTCAACTCATCCCACTTGAACACTATATCACCTTCATTGAAAATTCTAGCTACTGCTTTCCTATCAAAGGTCTTCTTCATTTGAGCTTGGTGGATTTCAAGCTTTCTAAAAGCTTCTTTTCTGGTTTCCTCCAACTCCATTAATTGAGAAAACCTGATTTGCATTGGCTGCTCCTCAAGCAAGTCAAGTTCTTTTATGCATTCCAAAGTTGGTAATTCTATTGATATAGGTAGTTTGGCCTCTTTGCCATAAACCAAAACATAAGTTGAAAAACCTATTGATCATTTTGGTGTAACTCTATAAGCCCAAAGGGCTAACTTAAACTTATCATTCCATGATCTTTGATTATCTTCAATGGCCTTTTTAATGATCTTAATCATATTTTTTTTTGTTGATTCAACTTGTCCATTACCCTGAGGGTAATAATTGGATGAGGTATTCAGAAAATTTTTATTCTTTACCGACCAATTTAAAACTCTCAAACCAATAAAAGCTAATGCATTATCTGAAATGATCGAATCTGGTGTTTTGAACCTGGAAACTAGGTCTTGATAAAAATTCAGAACATATCTTTCATTAGCATCTTTTAATGCCACTTCTTCAGTCCACTTTGTGAAGTAGTTTGTGGCAGTCAAGATCCATTTGTGCCTGGCACTCAAGGGTGGATTGATTGGACCTATGAAATCCAAACCCCACTTGCCAAAAGGCTACTCTACTTGAATCAAATGAAGAGGTAGGGCTGCAAGCTTCTGCTTTCCGGTGAACATTGTAGATTTATTGCACCTTCTGACCTAGGTGTGGGCATCCTTAAACAAATCAGGCCAGTAGTAGCTGGATCTCATTATCTTTAGGGTCATTGTTCTTGGTGCAAAGTGGACTCCAGTTGGCCCATCATGAAACTCTTCCAAAACTTTTTGAATCTGTTCTGGACCCACACACTTGAGCGAGACACCATTATAATCTTTCTTGTACAAGATACCATCAATCACTGCATAGGGGATTTCCTGAAGTCTGAAATATCTATGTTTTGACCTGTCCAAACCTTCTTGACAGTCACCTGTATGTAGATAATGAATTATCTACTGTATCAAGTTTTCTAAAATGGTTGGAGCAGCAACTTCATCTTCATTATTAAAGGTTGTTTCAACTTGCTGTTCAACTATTGTAACATTTTCTGAATTTCCTGCAAGCTGCTCACAAAGACCTTTGCCTCTAATGAGCTTGGTAACTTTTATTTCGATGTCATATTCCACCACCTTCATGATCCAGCCTGCTCTCTTGTCGTTAATATCTTTGCTGAGCAGAAATTCCTTGACGATTGAATGAGTAACCATCAACTGTATTTTATTGTTTGATAGCATGTGCCTAAATTTCTTTAGGCTTCTAATTACAGCTAACATGCTATTTTCGACAAATGAATATTTGGCTTGATAATCATGTAAAAAATGACTAAAGAAAGCTACAGGTTGCTCCAAACCTTCATTACTTTGCTGAAAAAGCATTGTAGAGATGGTATCCACTCCCCTGAATGCATAAAATATGAAATACTTATCAAAATTCGGGTTGATAAGAGTAGGGGCTGTTGCAAGTGCCTCTTTAATATGCTCCAAACTATTCTTTCCTTCTCTCGTCTAGTTGAACTACATGTTCTTCTTTAGCATGGTTGTGAGAGGTTGCAACAATGCTACAATGTTAGGAATAAATATCCTAATGAAGTTTATTCTGCCTAAGAAGCTTTGCAAACCCTTCTTGTATACAGTCAGTGGTAAGGCCAATATGGCTGCAATTCTTTTTGGATCAATTGTAATGTCGTGCTTCAATACGATGTGGCCAAAAAGCTTCCCTTCGTGAACTCCAAAAATATTATTTTTGGGGTTTAATGATACCATGTACTCCTTGCATCTTTCAAAGATCTGTCTAAGATGATCAAAGTGGTCATTAGTGTTTCATGAGAAAACAGTGATATCATCTAAATAAACAAGGAAAAACTTGTTTATCAAACCTTGGAGAGCCATATCCATCACTCTTTGAAATGTTGCCCCTGCATTAGACAATCCGAATGGCATATTTTTGTAAGCCATAGTACCCCACTTGGTGGTGAAGGCTATTTTTTATTGGTCTTCCTCTTTCACCAAAATCTGATTATAACTTGAGTATTCATCTAACAATGAGAACCTCTCTGATCTTGAAACAACTTGTAGAATCTGCTCCATTGATGGTAGCGAATAATGATCTTTAAGTGAGGTTCTATTTAGATCATAGAAGTCCACAAACAACCCAATTTCCCCATTTTTTTACTAACAGGCACCAAATTTGAAACCTAGGATGTATGTTGATGGGAAAAATGATATTACCCTCAATCAACTTATTTATATTTGTCTTTATAAGACGCTCCAACTTAGGATTCAAAGGCCTCTATTTTTGTCTTACTGGTTTTGCATTGGGTTCTAGCTCAATGGTGTGTTGAGCTAACTCAGGATTAAATCCTCTCATATCTCCATACTCCCAAGCGAATACATCACTGAATTCTTGGCACAACAAGATGAAGGCTTGTTGTTCTTCTTTGGTACAAATTTTGCCAAGTTTTAGGAGCTTATCTTTATATATTTCAATTGGCTCATAATGATCCTGTTTGACTATTAAATTGGATTTATCTTTTCTGACCTGATCATCGGAGTTAAAGATAGATTCTAAGGTTACCAAACCTTTTGGCAGCTTGTTAGACTTTAGTTGCATGATATGATCACCGTATTGCTGATCAAAATTTCTCTGGTTTCCAGCAGAAAACTCCGCTTCTTCCATTAGAAAGTGGATTATTTGCTCATCACTGTCAAAAATCTGCCAACTCACATTATTATCAGGTACCGATGGTTTGACAAGTATTTTCACATATTACTGCACCTCCACATTATGGATTTTAGTCTAAGTATCAAGCTATGATCCTATGGCAACAAGTTTTTCAACTTGCTTGTTTTGATTTCTTGGTACTAACAATAGATTAAATGCATGAAACTCCTCAATTAAGTCCCAAACCTGGTCTTTATATAATTTCAACAAATAATTCTTTGTTAAAATCAGATTTTTGACCTGATTTTCTATTAATTCAGAATCACCAAACACCTGTAAGCACTTAATTTTTCTTTTTCTAGCCCATTCTAAACCATGTATTAATGCTTTGTACTCAACAACATTATAAGAACAATTGAAATAAAATCTGAAAGTTGAGTAATACCTTTCCCCTTCTGGTGAAAACAATACAACTCCTCCACCAACACCTTCTTTGATTCTTGAACCATCAAAATACAACTTACAGAGCTGATCATCTTGTTGTTTTACCTATTTATCATCCTTAACTAGGTTAGGAATAACTCTATCAGGCTCATGAATCATGTTAATGACCAAACCTACTTCATCCATGAGACTGAAAGGATCAATCTCATGATTCTCGGCTGCCCACTCATCTAAATCTATGTCAGGTATGCCTTCAATGGGTATAGTGGGATCATGGGTCATAGATTGATCATCCTACTCATGAATGGCTACGTTTGCATTTATAGGATTTGTGACATAAGGCTCAATATGGTCTTTAGCCCATGCTTCAGATTTGATAGTCACTCTAGTACCATATCTAGTTCTAAAACAAAGATGTGACCAATCTTCCTATACATATCCACCTAACTTTGCTATAAAGTCTCTAGAAAGGCAAAGGGAAAAGAATGGTGGAAAATCAATGATATATATATCTTGAGGAATTGAAAAGTTTTGACAAGCATGTAAAGTTAGAGGTAAGCTTTTAATAACTCCCATGGATTTAATGGTTATACCATCTAATTGCACTACCCCTTTCGACAATGGCTCATATTCTAGTCCTAACTTATCTACCAGCTGCTTGGGCATAATTGAACTACTTGCTCCCTAATCTATCATACAGTTATGCACTATACTATCACCAATAATTAAGCTGACATAAAAGGTGGTGGTTTTACATCTTGAGAAGGCTGCTCTTTCTTATTTTCTAAAACATTCATTAAGACTTTTGGTTGCTCTTCAATTGACTCATCAAAAATTTTAATCTTAGCAAGAGCATCTTGTAAAGCTTCCTTCTACCCAGGAAGGTGCAAAGCATCTAACATTGATATGTTAACAATGGATTTTTTAATATGGTCAACAATGTTAAAAACAATGCCACTAACCTTTTGTTGTACTTTGGAAACAACTTCTTTTTGCATTTGTGAAGGCTGAGACTAAGTCTTTAGTTGTTCCTTCATTGCTACAGGTTGTTCTCTTGATGATATTTGAACATTTTGAGAGGTAGAAGGTTGAACTTTCCTCTGTTGCTCTGTCAGAATCTGATTTATCTCCTTTTCAGCTTGTTGTTTGTCCTTATCAGGCTGTTGATTCCTAGAAACAACTGGTTTTCTCAAGTCAACTACCCTCTTTTTGGATCTTGTATTGGCTGCAATTGAGGTAGATGACTGATTCTGTCTTGCCTGAGCATGATTTATCCCACATAAATGATTGCCTTTCTAGTTCATCATAGCAACATCTAAGTTATTCTGCTACATTTGTTGATCTTGCTACTCATTACCAACATTGCTTGTACCTTCAAAAACAACAAAATAACTACTTTGAACCATGAGAGCTTGATTAACCATACCATTCATGCATGTAGTCTGATTATGAGGCTGATTACATGGGTAGCACCATGCATAGTTCTATGCTAAGTTATTATGTATGGGCATAATCTCCTTTGAAGAGATGGTAACATCTAGATTAAATGGTTGATTTGGCCTAGGGTTGAAATTTCTTCTCTATCCTTGATAATTAACTTGATAAGGTGGTTTATTTGCTTGGAATGGTGGCTGGTTAGGTCTGAAATTCTAACCTTGCTGGTTCTGAAGGCCTACTAAATTGTTACTGATAGTCTGCAATAATTTTTGCATAGCTTCTTGATTGTTTATTTACTGCTGTAAATCATTTTCCATTTTCTGTTGAGCACCCTTAAGCTCTTGTAATTCATTATTAGCTAAAACAACACTATTTTGAGTAACTGCCTAAAATCCTAAGGCTGGAACAACAGGAAATGGAGCTATCAAAGGTACTTGAATGGGCATTAATGGTTGAATATCTGGAAAGATGGGCATAGGATGCCTGGGTGCAATTTTTTCAGCTTGTATTAAATTATTCTCAGCTTTAATAGCTATATCGTAGGCTGTTGGAAAAGTTACTCCACCCATAGATTGGATCATTACAACAATATTACTATTTAATGCTCTCAAATAGTACAAAAAAGCATGATCAGGTGTAGGTATTACCGTGGATGGGATCTCATTCCAGGTTCTTTGAAATTGTAAGTTAAAATTAGACATCTTCTCTTGTGGGGCTCTCTTTATTGCTGTCATCTACTCAACGAGAGAAAGATGGTCTGATTTATCTGAAAATTGTTTGGTCAACTTGTCACCCAAGTCATCCCATGTAGCGATAGAATTTATCACTAAACCTATGAACCATTGGAGCGCCTTTCCTTTGAATGGAGGTGCTAACAGCCTCAATGCCACATTCTCTTGCGTGATATGATGCATTCCGCATAGTGAAGCCATGTCTCTTATATGTTCAATCAGTGTAGTGTGATCCTCACCAGTAAAGATAGGTAGACTTTTGAGTGCAACAACTGGTATATCATCATGTTGAGCCAAATTCAATGGGTTGCCCCCATTAAATGGTACAAATGCGTGCACTCTGGCCATTGCGGGTGCTCTAAGGGGTGGTACTTGTAAAACTGATACTATATGTGTAATTGGAAAAATAGGTACAAGGCTTGAAGGCCTAAGACTAGGTGGTGTTGAGTGAAACCTTGGTGTTTATCTTGATCTCAACTTTCTCAACCTCCTTCTTGTTGTTATGCCTCTCCTCTTGGGCGATGATAGTTGTAGATATTTGAATGGATCAACACTTTGCCTTGTCTAAATTTTACTCATGTGCTACTCGAACAGATCTGCATAAAACTAAATTTTAATACAGTCGCCAAAATATATATTGTAAACCTCTGATAGGTAGAAAGCTACTATAAAAATGAAAACAATGGCTTGAAATCTTTGAACTCTTTCTTTGAAGTGAACTTCAGAGTCCCACCGGGCGTGCCAAAAACTGTTATTAATAGGATTTGCACCCGCATGCAAGATTGGAAAGCTTTGCAATCCTGTGTAACATTGGACTAATTCCAGGTTATGGGTACCCTGTACGGAATTAGATCTCTAGATTCTATGTTGGTTCGTATTTGATATTCAATTAGGTACTAAAAGTTTTTGATGGAGGAAAAGGGTAAGGAAAATTGCATAAAAGGATTGAAACTTAAAGCAATTTAAAGGTGATGCACCTAAATGATTCAAATTCAATTCACAATGACCTTTCAATGAATTCTAATTTCACAACTTAAGTCTATTCAAACTAATCACATAAGTAATTCATGCAAAGGTTTGATAACACCATTCCCCTCAAAGGAAAAAAACTAGGTTTTTTCACAGTTAGAGTTATTGAAAATATCATACCGCACAATGCACAACCTGTAAAGCTAATTTGAGATGGGTACAAGGATTCATACTAGTGATAGAAAATGAAAGGCTTAAATTTTAAACACAAGAACTTTCAAATCAAACCTAATATGAAAAGAAGACACTTGAGAATTTATGTAGGCAAACTGAACTTTTATTGAAGTATGTTGTCATGAATCTAGAAAAAATAAAAGAGCTACAAGATTTTTCTCAATCTCTCTAGAACTGTGCAAGAGATAGAAAAATGAGAACTAGTGAAAAAATGACTATCATTTCACTTTATA
Source organism: Sequoiadendron giganteum (assembly GCA_007115665.2). Classification (NCBI taxonomy): domain Eukaryota; kingdom Viridiplantae; phylum Streptophyta; class Pinopsida; order Cupressales; family Cupressaceae; genus Sequoiadendron; species Sequoiadendron giganteum. The sequence continues at coordinate 326,011,707 of CM021103.1, forward strand.
CAAAAAAACTCCACAAAGGGGAAAGGAGGTGGAACTGAAGGTCATCTCCAAGTGAAAATATCTCTTGAAAACTCCATTTACGAGCAAGCATCAAAACCCTAGAAAAAAGGGATCAAAACTCATGTAAAAAGAGTGAAATCAGGCTCAAACTCATACTAAATCCTAGTTCATCCGATGAGAAACTCAAAATAACTCAAATCACTAGAAATTAGAGGCTAAACCCATGAAAAACTGGCCCCATTTGTCTAATTTTCCCATAATAACTCATCATTAATTAGAAACTTTCCACCTTGTTGGACTCAAGGGAACACTGAGAGGGGGGGGTGAATCAGTGTTCAGAAAATCTTATCTTTATTAATCTGAAACTCAAACCATTCTGTCCTTACATTAAAATAAAGATGCAAGCATTCAAAGGAAACATTCATAAAACCATAACACAAAGAATTTTTTTTGCGTGGAAACCCTATTAGGGGAAAAACCATGGTGGAGGTTAATCCACAATTTGAGTACTCAAATAAAGTTTTACAAAAGAGAATGCACTTGCATTAGGCACACTTCCTAGAGCTCACTGCTCAAAAGGGAAGGCCTACTACCTTACAAAAGTTAAAATTAAAACCATCTGAAGGATGATCTGAGATAGTAGCATCTATTCATGCTAGGTTACAGTTTTGGTGAAGCTCATAGATTTGATTCTGGATCTTCTTTCTGACTCTGCACTTCGCTCTACTCTGCTTTGCTCTTTTCTGCTCTTCACATCACACATAGACAAATTCACACTATTACTCTGCTGAATTTTTCACTATATTCACATTCCACATATTCACTATCTTCTCATACTTCACCACACATCAAAATGATAAAACTGATCTCATATATATATATCCGCTATCAAAGATTTGAACATTCTTGTCGGCTTCATAAAACATTAGGTTCTTTTCAAATGTCGGCCAAATCCACCACTAATTCTTTATGCACACCCTCCAAAGTTGGTTAAGACAAAGAGAGGACCCAAACAAAAATAATTGAGCATGGAAACATTTAATTAATTACTTCTTATACATCCTTGATTACTATATTCGCTAGGTCGGCCTTCTAGCACAGATAACCAACAAATTAATGCACCAGATCTCCTAGATCGCATACCAGTGAATGTGCATCAGCATATTTCATGAATAAGACAAAAAAACATCAACAAACCTTCCTCAGAGATCCACAACCCAAAATAATAGTCTGGTGAGGTGTTCAAATCAACTTTTATGCTCATAATCGGATGCCCTGTTCTTCACCCTATTCTATCGGTGTAAACCAAAACTATATTGTAGATCAGATGGATGACTTAGGTTTCCATCAATGAGAAGACTTACAAGCCATATTCCAACAATCTCCCCCTTTGGCATTGATGGCCAACACTTAGTGAAAAATGACTAAGTGTCAGAATCATTATAAGTACGCTTCCAAACTACTCTCTCTCTCTAAGCTTCAAAAAGATTTCAAAACATAGCTCCCCCTAGGATTGATGAGACATTTTTCACTGCACTCTCTCCCCCTTTGACATCAATGAAAAAGCATAGAAACAACATGCCAAAAAGACAAAACATGTGTTCAAAATCTCCAAAACTTCAGATTATATATACTGACAATTCTCCCTCTTAGACCAAAATTTCAAAAATTTAAAAACAATTGACTGCTACTTTAGAAAATTATCTTATGATTTTTCTTCATTTCTGGAAGGAATTTCTTCCAAGCATCTATTGTAATCCCAATGATAATGATCAAACTATTTTTTTTGGATGTTTTGTTGATAATTTCAGTTAAAGATTATGGAATTGTAATTGCTTCTTCCAGTTTCTCACCTTTCCTTAATATCTCCACCATCTGCATTTGGTTAGATCCTTCACCTTCCAAAAAGTATCCACAAGTGTGTTCTTGGTGAATTGAACTTTGGTGTGTTCAGATTGTAGCTCTCAAATTCTTTTCCTGATGGTGCCATCCTGATCTTGAAGCATGCCAAAGCTTTTTCCAATGCCATTCAAATCTATTTCAATTTGTTCCAATTTCTCTTTGTAATTACTAACAACATGAGGCCAACGGGTGTAATAGCTATAGATGTTATTAGCTGAATTTATGCATTGCCTCAATTCATTCATTTTCTTCTTTAGTTTGGTAAGTGATACTCTAAACTGCTCCTTCAAGAGAGATAAATTCACCTTCTTCTTTGTCTTTATCTTCAGAGTTCATTTTTTCTTTATTGCATTCAATCATTTCCTCAAGTAGAATGTTCTGCAAAATTTCCAATTTGATCTTGCAGTGCTCAACATGAGCATTTAGTACACTCAGAATCATGTCTTGATCTTATGATGGTCTAACAGACCATAACTTGGTGATCTTCTGCATTCCACCTTCTTCCTGAATAAGCTGTTGTAGATTTTCCTTTGTTAGATCATCTTCTTCCTCACTATATTTTTCCGGTTCTAATTCATCTTTCTATGAATTCTCAGTTTCTTCATTAGATTCATTGTCTGGAATATCCACAATTTCCTTTTCTTTTCCTTTTCCCTCAATTCTGGGAGCTTTGCATTTCAGAGGGCTATATTCAACAACTTCTCTTTCTCTTTTCTGCTTTTTTATCCATGCCACCGGAAGAGGAACCAACTTTAATTGTTCTTGTCGGAAGGGAAATATTGACTGAACCACACTTTCCCAACACATTCTTAAAGAAATTTTCAAATTCTAGATACAAATCAGCCAAGCTCCTAGAATATGAGTATATTTGACTACAAACCGGTTCGTTTGTTTTCCACACCACATTGTCGATTTTTGGCAAACAATTCAAGAAATACATTACTAAGCATATGATCAAAGTACCAAACTTGAAAAGATAGCCCGTTTCTTTGTTAGTTGCACATTCTCCATTACCTGATCCTTTATCAATCCACACAGGTCAAAGTCTTGACCTTTGATTATCATCTTATGAGAAATATAGACCGCACCAGCCGAGGTTGCTCCTTCTTGGTTTCTAAAAAAGACTTTATATGAAATTCCGTGCACAATTTACTTTGCAATAGGATTCTTGATTGTCGCAATTATTAATGCCCTCTGATCTCTGATTATTTCGGTTAGGGTTTCAACTTCCTTGTTTCAAATGGATTTCTTCCTCAGTATATCTCCGACTTTGCATAATCCAGTCAAATTCTCAATTACCTCCTTTGAAATGATGTAGGGTTTGTCCAAAGTTAAATTATTATCATACAATCTGCTTAAGATGAATTTGAAAAATTCCACATTCTCAAAGTATGGAAACTCATTCCAAATATCCAAATTCCTATGTTTGGATTCTCTCAATTGTTTCAATTCATTGGGTAATAACAGATTCCTCATGGACCTAATATTTCCACTGTTGTATTCATCCAAAATGATTGACCTTTTGATTTGTTCCATTTTCCTTTCGCACTTTAGGTTTAATAAACGCACACCAAATTATATGAAAATTTTGAAGACAATTGAAATACTTGATAGATTTTGAGTTTCAACGACGAATCAACTTCTCTGCTTCAAAATTCTTCTACCGAGTGCTCTCCTTATTTTCTTCGATGCAAAGTGAAAAATGACGATTCCAACTTGACTTTTATATCTCACACACTTGTAATAAATGCATTTGCCCTAAGTTTTTCGGGTGCTATGTTTTCTCAGCCAACGAATTTTTTTTTTTTGCGGACCTATGAATTCTTAGAATTTTCTTGTAAAAGTTCTCCAAAACCTCTACGCATCATGAATACACCTTCTTGACCATTCTTCGCGTTCTGATACCATCCATAGATAGGGGATGAAATATTTTCTTGAAAAACTCCCCCTAGGCCAGTGGCCTAAAATCAATTACCGGAAGCAGGTTCCAGTGTAGAACCATCACAATCATTTTTTCTTACCCATGTCTTCTTCATCTCATCTCTTATCTCATCTGTAGTCACTTTTCCTTTTCCTTTTTTATCTTCCTGTATGTTTCTGCTTCTATATACTAGACCTCTTCTATCCACATTTTTGTTTCTGCAAAAGCTTGCAACATGACCAAACTTATTGCAATTGTAGCACACAATGCTTCCTTGTCCAAAAAATCATTCCATTGATTTCTTCTTGATCTTCATTGATTAGCAATATGCCCAAGTCTTCCACATGTGTAACATTCAACATTCTTTCTATTGATAGAGTAGTTTGACATATTTCTGCATTCATTTGATTTGTAAAGAGCGAAAGTCTTTCATTCCATACAATCTATAATTCTTTTAATAAATTGATTTCCATTCCATAAAATATTGTAACTCCATTCATTAACATTATTTAATCCACATGATTCCAAAATAACAAATTAAAGTCTACAATAAGATTCATAGTACATCCAATTACATTCATAAATACGTGTCATATTTCACGACATTTATAATATAAAATATTGTAAAAGAAATTTTCAATTCAAGACTTAGGCATTCTGTCACCTTAAGTTCTACAATAATCATTCAATAATAAAATACAATAGATATATGAAGAAATCTTCATTTGATCTTCAATCCAATAGCCAATCTTCAAACATGAAGATGAGAACAAGGTTCAGGTGCTTTTTTCGCCCAACCTTGAAGCTTACGCTTCCCCATAATTCTTTAGTCATTCAAAGAATACCTGATCCTGCACGAATCGCTTAGCAAAAAGAAGTCGACAAGTAGGATGGAATCTGATGCGTGCCTAGTATAACTAGTAATTCCACAAGCATTTTCAATTTTCTAATTCATTTAAGAAACAAGCAAGTTCGATACTAGGATATGGTAGAGAGTTATAAATATTTCATCTGTTTCAATGGTCCTTAAGTTACTTGGCCAAGTAAAATGTCATGCACGACAAATAATAGTAGTTTTGGAAAAGCAAAACTACGCTCTCTATAAACCCATATTCGACATCCATCCCGGAAGGTAACTTTCCAAACACATGGCATGCACATTCAATTATCAAGCATGCATGGTTCCATTCAACATAAATAAATTATCTTTCCCAACACATGTCATGCACATTCCATTATCAAGCATACATGGTTTTATTCAAAATAAAGAATTATCTTTCCCAATCACATGTCATGCACATTCATTTATCAAGCATGCACGGTTTTATTACAGTAATTTCATAGATCTAAATCATCAATAACATTAAATTCATATTTAAATTAAATAAAAGAAAGTGTATCTCAAGTATGTATCTAAGTACATATAAAATAAGAAACGAATAAATGAGCACACATTCTTTTGGTTCATTTACTCATAAAATTCATCTACACTTCGAAATAATCCTTTTCTAATTCGTTTCAATTCGAGCAATCATATTTTTAATTCTATTTCCTTTCTTTTCTGTTTTTCATATTTCCCTTAAAATAATATCTTTTCAAAACATAAACACCTCACATTTACACTTTGTTTTCATAACAATTTAATATCAATCCTAAAGAATTGTCAAATTTCACTCAAGTTTTCAAGCATATTTAA
>CM021103.1:326017325-326183909 GCA_007115665.2 Sequoiadendron giganteum
CTGTCCTTCCTTTCTCTCTTCCTGAGCACTTCCCTTCTACTATTCTTTCCTTTTTGTTTGATTTCTCTCTTTCCTATATACTGCGCGTATCTGGGAGATATCAGAATGCAAGAAAGAGTAATACCGTTCTTGCTCTTACTGCCATGCATGGGAGGTTAGAAGTATTTCCCTTATACAAACCTCTCCCTCTCTCTTGAGCCGCGCCTTCTATTTTGGTGGCTACATGGGATGAAGGGAGGAATTTAACTTAAGTCAAAATAACTAACAAAATCTCCCTCTCTTTTTGTGCATAAGGTAAGGAGAGTCCAATAATTGAACAAAATATTCTCTGTTGTTTTTGACTCTCCCTTGGCTGCCCCTTCACTGTCCTCTATTTCATTTTGTGAATACAAGAACTCTCCATTTCCTCTTGGCTGCATGCTTTACTTCTCCCTGCTGGCTCCCTCCTATCTTCCCTCTATACTGGTCGCCCTTCTCCTTCCTCATGCACGTGTGATGAATAGGGGGGTATGCACTGTAATCATATCAACAGCCCGCTGTTCTGGCCATGTGGGGTTTAGGAGGTAATGGTTATCAACATGAACTATTCAATCATAATCAAATCTCCTTCCTCTTTGTTGCTACGCATGGGGAAGTAATGAATATCATGCAATTAATCTCCATAAAAAGCTCTTTCTCTCCTAGCCACATGGAAAACAAGATGAATCATCACTCTGTTTTTTGCCTGTGCTCTCAAAAACGGATTTCCACTCCCTATCAATCTCATGCAAATGGTGGAGTTCTCCATTGAATTCGATCCACAACTTAAGTTTTGATCTCAGCCAAATGGTGGACAAACTCCCAGTTTCAATTTTGATTGCATTCACATTAATTGAAAGATATTTTCTTCAATTTGTTAACTACTGTTTTGAGTTCCATTTCAAATTTGAACGTATTTTGTTTTCTAAATTGTTTTCAAAAACTTGTTTTGATATATTTAATTATCTAAACATTTATATTTCCTTTCTTCTTTATCAAATGAGAAAAATAACAATTACATCAATAACACTATTTTACATTTTTATACATTTTGACAATTAAAAATCTATTCCATTAATTTAGAATAAAAGCATCATTATTTTTAAATAATAATAAAATATTGACACAAGGAATTTAATTATTTAAATAAAAATCAATTTTCTCACAAAATAATCAATTCGTCATTTAAAGCAAACATATTATGTTTCACATATATTTGAGAAATCAATTAAACTTATTTTAAATTTGCAAATATAATCAACACAAAAATACATTAAAATAATAACTAAGTGTGTGTGTGAGATTCCATCATCCTCATACATGTCTAATGGCTAAAATGAATCTACCTAATCAATGTTCTTGCCTTCATTCTCATTCACCTGTTCCTGCGTTCACTTGCACTCAAATTTTCATCAGTAATGACAAACCCCAAATTTCATAAAAATGCATTTCAAATCATTTCATTTGCATTTGCATTTCAATTTTAAATAATCATCTAACATAATAATTAAAAATCTCATGATTAATAATTACATTTAAAAATTGACAAAATCAGTACGTGACATCCTTCCCCTCCTTGAAGAGACATCGTCTCGATGTCTTATTAATCATTCAATAAGCATAATATCTCAATCAATAAAACATAGTATCTCAATCATACTAACATCATAGTTCTCAAAACATAAGCATAAGCAATTCATAGTAGCATCCATGCTATCCAAGTTCACAACATGTGAATCAAAAACCAGAGTATCAAGTATCCCATGCATTAAGCAAATACTACTCTAAGAAAGCAATTGAAGAAAATGACGGTCAATCATCATAGAATCCTCCCATGTAGCACTATCCTCAATATACTGGTCCCACTGGACCTTGTACTGAGTACTATCCCTATTAACGCTAGTCTATAAGCAACTGGATTCATGACTTCCAGTACATCAGAGGGTCCCACAAATCTCGGAGCCAACTTTGATGATTTCCCAAAATACGTAAGATTTACAAAACATTCATCCTATGTAGTAATCTTGTCCTTTCTAGACCTTGCTTCAAGTGTCCTTACTATCACATAGGGAAATCTCATATGCTTCCCACATACTTACTCTCCCAAAGAGCTTTATTCCATAAATACATCCAATATATAATAATAACTATACTTAGTGATCGAAATTCATTGGTCCATGAATTTATCCTTAGTATAATCCAAATGGAAGAGGAATGTCGATGTATTGTACACTACATCGTGGGTCCAATCTTTTTCCTTTGTATTTACACTTTTAGACAACTCATAAACCGAGTCCATCCACCATTTACACATTCATTATCCCTACCATAAAGTACTTTCCCTTGCTCCTAGACACTTGTCTATCTCGAGCATAACCTTGCTCCTAGACACTTGTCAATTTTGATACTGCTCCACACTTAAGCTTTGTTATCAATTAAGTTTCATCTATCACTTCGTTCTATTATTCCTTTTTGACATTTTATCAAGTCTATGATTATATCCAAGCCTTTTTCAGCTTTAATAGAGTTTCCTTTCTTTCCATATAATTTTCCAAACTTCAATTTTAGAAGTTTATAATTTATTCAAGATTTAGTCCACCATTTTACTTATTGGACTGAAAAAATAATATATTGCACATTTATTCAAATGAATGTCTCATGGTATGATTTTGGTTTACACAAACCTATCATTATTTGCTAAATTGAAATAACCTTTCAAGTTTATTAAGCAACTACTTACCCACAATATATTATTTAGGACCAAAATCCTATAAGTCGAGTTTCCAAAAACTATTGGTTTCTTTGATGAGTCTAACCACTAGAACATTATGTTAATTATACTAACATAGACATATTAATTTGCCTTGTGTTCTACCATTTTCCTTCTCGAATCTCAAGAGAGTTACATGTCCTACCAAAGATGACTTCTGGTCTTCATTTCCTAGCATACTAGACATTACCTTGCTACATTCCATGCAAATTCTTATTCTATCTTCTTCCAGATAATAGTGGATCCTTATCCGACAATTCCCTTTGTCATTCCGATGTCCTAACTCCGACATTATTTTCCTCGTTTCATTCTCGAATCTTCCAAATTTTGGACACATAGGTTCTTTAATATCCAACAATAGTATATCCTTTGACTAAGTGATAACCTATTTTGATCTTCCGCCATTATTAATCTTCATGTAAATGGTTATAGGTTTTGTGAAGATAATTCCCATTTATCTCAGGACATCCATACCGTGGATTTTCTTTTGTCGGATTATTTTCAAAGATGCAATTCATCTTTTAACTCAATCTAATTTCTCTGATTTAATCTGGTACTAATTTTTGAGTATTAATCCTCGTTTAATCACGTTGATCTCTAGATAATAACAAATTTAATTGCATATCTAATCATCAAGCATAAACATTCAACTCCATGATTTCTTAATTATATAGGTGAGTCTCAACTTCAATATATACATTTTTGAGCACAAGTAACAATTCTGATGTTCTTCTCCGTAAGATTTTCAACATTTCTTACTAAGTGAAAATTCTATGATGTTTTGTCATGAAAATAGATGCTTCCTTTTGAAAGTGTTTCTCTTTTATTATAAGAGCTACTTAAAGTAAAGTCTTGTCAATAATATGACTTTCTTTAACTTACTAGGCATCCCTCCTATGTTTCTATCCTTATAGAGTTTCATTATCTCCAATGATATTCAATCGCATGGGAAAATCTTAAACCCAATATTCCCTTCCAATTCTTAGGATGGAATCCTTAATTGTTCACTAGTCCGATTGTTTATAAATTTCCCCACTCTATATGGCTATAGTCAAGACCCAATGTACAACTCATTCAAGTTTAATTCCTACTTATAGGTGTTAAAGAGTAATCCAATACATAATCCAATTTAATAGGTTTTAGTCTCATCATAAGATCTCTCTCTTCATTGAATAAACTTCTTGTCCCAATTTGGCTATCTTTAACCCAAGGTTTCATTCAAGATTAAGGTAGTGATTAAGTGATTTAGTCATTCTTATTAAGAGATTTTGGTGTGGTTCACATAACGTCACATCTTACTTTATTTTTCACTCCATATCAATGGCTTAAATAGCCAACCTTTTTCTCGTCCATAGGTTTCTTAGTATAGTAAGCTTCAATGTCAAGTCGTTTCACGACATGGATGTATTTCATATAGAAATAACATCGTTATTTAAATTCTCTTTATAAAGTATATAGGAGTATAGAGACACTTTCTTCCAATCATGAGTCTCTTAGATCTTTCCTTGTCAATCCCATAGACAATGATATTCCTTATCATGATCAAGTTATCTACCTATCCTTTTCTAAGGCATTGATAATAATATCCTTTGATCTTTAGATCAGATAATCATAAAGCATAAAGGTCATAGTTCTTAACTTTTCCACTTGTCCTTTTTCCCTTGTGGTCATAAAATGTATGACTTACAAAGAAGTCATAACCAAGTTTTTTTTTTTTTGCTGGGTGGGGTACTTAGCTTGAGTCAATCACTCTCTTCCTTCCCCCCCTTAGTGTTTCTGCAACTTTCGTTCTTCTTACATTGAACTTCTAGAAATTTACTTGCTTCTTTGGAAAGGGTTTTGTCATTCCTTATAGTTGACTTTTCATTGCCTTCCCTTACCTCATGGCATACCTTAAATACACTTTTCTCAAAGTTAGATTTTTCATTGTTTTCTTTTATCTCACAGATTCAACATATTGGATCATTCATTAGGAGATCCAATGAATAATCAACAACAAATAACATTCCATCTTCTTTCTAATATCCTTTTTAATGGAGGAATATCCATGCTCACAAACCTCTTTTGTTGATGTACTTCTCAACTCAGAGTGTTGCTTTCCTTGCAACTTCTAGTGTCCTAACACATAGAGCCATGCTACATTCCTTTTTCCCTTTTGGAACCATTATTCATAAGTTGATTGATTCCAAAAACTTCAATAACCTCATTAATTGTTTCCTCTGACCGTTTTGGTCTTTTCTCAATTCCTTGATACTAACTCTTTTCTAACAAAATCTTTATCTTAACACAAGAGTTTAAGTCATGAGTTCCCCAACCCTTGAGGATACTTCCTTCATTCATATCCTACTTTGATCAATCTAATCTATGTTGACTTTGCATACATAGATTTGTAGTGATTACACTAATCCAAGAGTTCCTGACTCTTTTACAATTGTAGGTTGCTACAATTCAATTTATATCATTCCTACTCATTCTCTTTTTCTTAGAGTTATGTATGTACAGGTTATTCTTCCTAACCTTCCTACATAACCTGATTGCATAATCTTTCGCAATCCTAGGTTTTATCATAAGTTGTTGGTTTAGGAATTCTTATTCCAGGGATGAATCTTTAACTAGCCCCAATTTACACAAGTTAATAATGTTTACATCTTCCTTTTCACTTCCTTAAGTTGTTTTCTCTTGCCGTTCTAGCACAAGAACTTTTCAACCTTTATCTTCTGATAAGGTTTACGCATTATTGCATAATGAGCTCATAGGTTTCAGTGCAGAACCTGGTAGCTTTGATACCAAATGTAAAGAGCGGAAGTCTTTAATTCCATAAAATCTATAATTCTTTTAATAAATTGATTTCCATTCCACAAAATATCGTAACTCCATTCATTAACATTGTTTAATCCACAAGATTATAAAATAACGACTTAAAGTCTAAATAAGATTCATAATACATCCAATTACATTCATAAATACGTGTCATCTTTCACAACATTTATATTGTAAAAGAAATTTACAATTCAAGACTTAGGCATTCTATCGCCTTAAGTTCTACAATAATCATTCAATAATAAAATACAATAGATATATGGAGAAATCTTCATTTGATCTTCAATCCAATAGACAATCTTCAAACATGAAGACGAGAACAAGGTTGAGGTGCTTTTTCCGCCCAACCTCGAAGCTTACGCTTCCTTAGAATTATTTAGTCATTCAAAGAATACCCAAACCTGCACGAATCGCTTAGCAAAAAGAATTCGACAAGCAGGATGGAATCTGATGCATGCCTAGTATAACTAGTAATTCCACAAGCATTTTCATTTTTCTAATTCATTTAAGAAACAAGCAAGTTTGATACTAGGATATGGTAGAGAGTTATAAATATTCCATCTGTTTCAATGGTCCTTAAGTTACTTGGCCAAGTAAAATGTCATGCACGACAAATAATAGTAGTTTTGGAAAAGCAAAACTACGCTCTCTATAAACCCATATTCGACACCCATCCCGGAAGGTAACTTTCCAAACACATGGCATGCATGTTCAATTATCAAGCATGCATGGTTCCATTCAACATAAATAAATTATCTTTCCCAACACATGTCATGCACATTCCATTATCAAGCATACATGGTTTTATTCAAAATAAAAAATTATCTTTCCCAATCACATGTCATGCACATTCATTTATCAAGTATGCACAGTTTTATTGCAGTAATTTCATAGATCTAAATCATCAATAACATTAAATTCATATTTAAATTAAATAAAAGAAGGTGTATCTCAAGTATGTATCTAAGTACATATAAAACAAGAAGCGAATAAATGAGCACACATTCTTTTGGTTCATTTACTCATAAAATTCATCTACACTTCGAAATAATCCTTTTCTAATTCGTTTCAATTCAAGCAATTATATTTTTAATTCTATTTCCTTTCTTTTCTATTTTTCATATTTCCCTTAAAATAATATCTTTTCAAAACTTAAACACCTCACATTTACACTTGATTTCGTAACAATTTAATATCAATCCTAAAGAATTGTCAAATTTCACTCAAGTTTTCAAGCATATTTAATACACAAAAATATTTAATCTTATCATTTTGTAAAACATTCAACATTTTTATTTTGTGATATTTTAATAATTTCATGTTCTTTTCTGGTAATTTACAATTTTTTGTCTGTACAGATAACAAATATAATTTTATGTTGGAGGTTTTTTTTTTGTATCTAAAAACATATAGTTTTCTGTGTGCATCTCTTCAAATATGCAAAAACATAATTTACTAAACAACAAAATCTACTGTTTCTTGATTGTTTTTGTTCAAGCTTGTTCTATGGTTTTCTAATAAAATCACAATTTGGTGTATGAAATTTCTTCAGAATTTAATAGAAACAGTGATGATTTTCAATAGTTTTAAATACTAGAATAAAATAAAATGATTCCAATTAAATATACTACGATCATGAATTTGTTAAATAATGCTTTATTTTATTCTACCTGGTAATTTCCTGAATCTGGAAATGATTATTGTTTTCCTCAGTTCTTTCTTGTATGTCCTTCCTTTCTCTCTTCTTGAGCACTTCCCTTCTACTGTTCTTTCCTTTTTGTTTGAGTTCTCTCTTTCCTATATATTGTGCGTATCTAGGAGATATCAAAATGCAAGCAAGAGCATTAATGTTCTTGCTCTTACTGCCACGCATGGGAGGTTAGAAGTATTTTCCTTATACAAACCTCTCCCTCTCTCTTGAGCCGCGCCTTCTATTCTGGTGGCTGCATGGGATGAAGGGAGGAATTTAACTTAAGTCAAAATAACTAACAAACTCTCCGTGTCTTTTTTGTGCATAAGGTAAGGAGAGTCCAATAATTGAACAAAATACTCTCTACTATTTTTGACTCTCCCTTGGCCGTCCCTTCACTGTCCTCTATTTCATTTTGTGAATACAAGAACTCTCCATTTCCTCCTGGCTGCATGCTTTACTTCTCCCTACTGGCTCCCTCCTATCTTCCCTCTATACTGGTCACCCTTCTCCTTCCTCATGCACGTGTGGTGAATAGGGGGGTATGCACTGTAATCATATCAACACCTTGCTATTCTGGCCATGTGGGGTTTAGGAGGTAATGGTTATGAACATGAACAATTCAATTAGAATCAAATCTCCTTCCTCTTTGTTGCTATGCATGGGGCAGTAATGAATATCATGCAATTAATCTCCATAAAAATCTCTTTCTCTCTTGGCCGCATGGAAAATAAGATGAATCATCACTCTGTTTTTTGCCTGTGCTCTCAAAAATAGATTTCCATTCCCTATCAATCTCATGCAAATGGTGGATTTCTCCATTGAATTCGATCCACAACTTAATTTTTGATCTCAGCCAAATGGTGGACAAACTCCCAGTTTCAATTTTGATTGCATTCACATTAATTGAAAGATATTTTCTTCAATTTGTTAACTACTGTTTTGAGTTCCATTTCAAATTTGAACGTATTTTGTTTTTTTGTTTTCTAAATTGTTTTCAAAAACTTGTTTTGATATATTTAATTATCTAAACATTTATATTTTCTTTCCTATTTATCAAATGAGAAAAATAACAATTACATCAATAACACTATTTTATATTTTTATACATTTTCACAATTAAAAATTTATTCCATTAATTTAGAATAAAAGCATCATCATTTTTAAATAATAATAAAATATTGACACATGGAATTTAATTATTTAAATAAAATCAATTTTCTCACAAAATAATCAAATCGTCATTTAAAACAAACATATTCTGTTTCACATATATTTGAGAAATCAATTAAACTTATTTTAAATTTGCAAATATAATCAAAATAGAAATACATTAAAATAATAACTAAGTGTGTGTGTGAGATTCTATCATCCTCATAAATGTCTAATGGCTAAAATGAATCTACCTGATTAATGTTCTCACCTTCATTCTCGTTAACCTGTTCCCGCGTTCACTTGCACTCGAATTTGCATCAACAATGACAAACCCCAAATTTCATAAAAATGCATTTCAAATCATTTCAATTTCAATTTCAATTTTAAATAATCATCTAACATAATAATTAAAAATCTCATGATTAATAATTACATTTAAATAATCGATAAAATCACTAGGTGACATGATTTATGACCAATTTTTTGCATTTGAAACACTGACTAGAAAATGATGAATCTCTTGATTTCATATTACTTCTACATTGAGTAGCCATATGGCTGAATTTATTGCAAGAAAAATAGTAACCATCAAATTTTTGAGCATTAGGTTGTCTTACTGGATACCTTCCACCTTTGTTCATTAGGTTTTCTTGTCTGAAATTCTTCTGTCCAAGTCTGGAACTTTCTCCTTTTTCATATCCAAGACCTCTTTTATCATTTCCACTCTTCTTTCCTTGATTCAACTCATCAAGCTTCACTGAACTGATCTTAAAATTCTCCTTGTACTCATTTACAGTGGTAAGTTCATTTCCGAGGATAACAATCTTCTTACCAAGTTCTTCTTCATTGTTTCTGGATCGTTGAAGTTCTCTTTCCAGCTAAGTGAGTTCTTCATTTATTCTTCAGTGTTCATCAAATTTCTCTTTTTAAGGACTGAGCTAGATTCTCTTCATTCTTCTTCCTTTCTTCAGTTTCTTTAGTCAGCTTCATTACCATAGATTCCATCTCATGCTTTAGGGTAGCATTTTCTCTGGAAATATTTTCACATTCTTTAGTTATTTCCTTCAAGGTCTGATTTAGGTGAGCATCATCCATGTTTTCACTCTCTCTTTTCTTGATCTGATCACAAAGATCCTTCATCTTCTCCCTGGATTTAACAATCTAATCCTTCAATGATTGAATGAATTTCTTAGCATCCCTAAGATTTGATTTCAATTCCTGGACTTCTTCTTTAGATTGATCAAGGTCATCAAGTGCTACCAAAACTTGTTGCTGAAGACTACTAGAGTCCATCACATTCCAAGATCCACCTCAAGCTGCTAAACTTCTTTTGAGGAACCAAGGCTTTGATACCAATTGTTGGACTCAAGGGAACACTGAGAGGGGGGGTGAATCAGTGTTCAACAAATCTTATCTTTATTAATCTGAAACTCAAACCATTTTATCCTTACATTAAAAGAAAGATGCAAGCATTCAAAGGAAACATTTATAACACCATAACATATTTTTTTTTTTTTGCGTGGAAACCCTATTAGGGGAAAAACCACAGTGGAGGTTAATCCACACTTTGAGTACTCAAATAAAGTTTTACAAAAGAGAATGCACTTGCATTGAGGCACACTGTCTAGAGCTCACAACTCAAAAGGGAAGGTTCACTGCCTTACAAAAGTTAAAATTAAAACCATCTGAAGGATGAATTGAGATAGTAGCATCTATTCATGCTAGGTTACAGTTCTGGTGAAGCTCATATATTTGATTCTGGATCTTCTTTCTAACTCTGCACTTCGCTCTGCTCTGCTCTTCTCTTTTCTGCTCTTCGCATCGCACATAGACAAATTCACACTATTACTCTACTAAATTTTGCACCATATTCGCATTCCACATATTCGCTATCTTCTCACACTTCACCACACATCAAAATGATAAAAATGATCTCATATATATATATATCCGCTATGAAGGATTTGAACATTCTTATGTCGGCCAGATCCACCACTAATTCTTTATGCACACCCTCCAAAGTCGGTTAAGATAAAGAGAGGATCCAAACACACATAATCAAGCATGAAAACATTTAATTAATTACTCTTTATACATCCGTAATTACTACATTTTCCAAGTCGGCTTTCTAGCATAGATAACCAACAAATTAGTGCACTGGATCTCCTAGATCATATACCAGTAAATGCACATTAGTATACTTCATGAATAAGATAATACAAACATCAAAAAACCTTCCTCAAAGATCAACAACCCAAAATAATAGTCCAGTGAGGTTTTCAAATCAAGTTTTATGCTTATAACTGGATGCCCTGTTCTTCACCCTCTTTTGTTGGTGTAAATTGAAACTATATTGTAGATCAGATGAATGACTTAGGTTGCCATCAATGACAAAAATTACAAGCCATATGCCAACACACCTATCCCTCTATGCATGGTTTGCTTAACCCATATTTAATGACTATGTTTGTCGATGCAAAAGTAGACACACTAATTAAATGATTTATAAATTATCATTTAAATTAATGGACTTTACATATGTATAATGCAACATATCATTAAATTTGATATAAATTCACAAACTTATCATCAACCATATTAGGCACATT
The DNA here is from genome assembly GCA_007115665.2 of Sequoiadendron giganteum. Lineage (NCBI taxonomy): Eukaryota > Viridiplantae > Streptophyta > Pinopsida > Cupressales > Cupressaceae > Sequoiadendron > Sequoiadendron giganteum. Next base: position 326,028,388 of record CM021103.1, read on the forward strand.
GACATAAAGTCATGGCCATGACAAAATAAATCAAAATGATTTTGATTTAAAATAAAGTCAAAAAACAACAATCTCGAGCTCATGAAAAATAAATATTAGGGTAAACCCTAATCATTATCATTACTCACTTGTCAATGCAAAGAGACTGTGAAGCTATTTTTTGTGGCTACTATTGATGTTAGGGTTTGCAGTTGAGACCATGGATTTGTTTGGAACTAGCTCAAACCTAATAATATTTAGCTACCTCTAAATATTTTGTATGAGCCTCATGAAGAAGATTGTGGAAGGTAATCCATCTTGGCTACCATCGAATCATTTTATTTCCATTTTACATCTTATGTGAGGAAAGTTGAGGTATTTTTAGGTGTTGCCATTGATGTTCTTCTCATGTGTCTTTTTGCTATATTTTACTGTGGTAAAATCTATGTTTCTTGTGCATTCCAAAATTTATAATAGTTTACTTGACTTTGAGGGTATTACCTTCATTTCAAAAGCATTCCTGTAGCTTTTTGGCCACGACTGTAGCATAATATCTAATGTATCTTTATTTTTCTCTTTGTTGTTTACACTTGTTTGGCTTGAGGCTACTTATTGAGTATTGGTTTGAGCTCAAAGGAGGCAACATTCACGGGTTTCTGGATGAAATTCTTCATTATGCAGGCCGTGTGCTTCAAACTTTGTGTTTGGCTTTTGGGTTTCTTGCCATTCTTGGTTGCGGAGTTCCACTTTCTTTGTTCATTGTCTTTGTCTGGGTACTTCTATTTCATCTGGTTTTAATCTATACACCTGTAAAATGTATTTAAAATCCCTAAAGGGCCGCCATGATAAAACTCTAAGTGATGTGAATGCTTGGCCTATAGACTACGACCTGGGTTTTGTCGATTCTTGAAGATTTATAAAGGAAAGAACACTTTCTAGGCATTTGATGTAGATTGTGTTTTCTTCATTTCATAGCTCTGTATTTGACGAAAACCATAACTCTCTTTCTGTTATAAAAAATTCATTTCCCAGTAACTTAGTTTCATTCTCAACACTTGCAGATCTTGTTCATCTCCTCCACAAACGTTTGTTCAATCACCTTCAGAACAGAATACAAGCTAGGAATCCTCAAGACAGATAAAATATGTGAAACCCACAGAGGCTGCTCCTTATTTCCTGTATGATGTCATGTCGAAATGCATTTAAAATATTCATCCTTTGTAGCATGGATTTGATATTTTCCCATTGTGTACATTCTCTCTTGCAATGATTTGGATATGTTATGCTTGTTGTCAATTGAAAAGAGAAATGTCACAGTAATGAAGCGAGGAACTAGCTTAATATCTTGCTCTTTTATACCCGAACCTTGATGTTGAGTTAGTTGGATTTAACTCATGGCCTTTAATTCTTAAGATCAAACATCATCCTCATTTATTCTAAAGGCTGCATTGTTTCCATTATTAGCATTCCTTGCTTATATGTTGTTCTGAACTTTCACTTGCATGGATTTGCATGAGGTTTCTAACATCACTCCAAAGCTATTGGAACTCCATTTCAACCGTGGTACAAATTAATCCTTCAACCTTCATGAAGCTTTCCTAACTTTGAGGTGGATCCCTCACTGAGATATGATGTTTGTGTAGAGGATATGACCTGCAAAACCTTCGTTTGTTCTCTTGTGGAGCTGACTTGATCCTTTAAATCTGTTACATGATCATTTTTTAATTTCTTTCGTTATTGTCTTCTTGATGATAATGTTGAAGTTGCACCGTTTCTTCATAGTTTATTGTTTCTTGTATTTACTTCAGTAGCTGTACTTTGCAACTTTGACTAGATAATAGAAATAGGTTATTCCATTGTGAATGACCATCATTTGTTGACCTTGTGCTCTTGAGTATCAAAACATGACTGCCCCTCATTGAAGTTACGTGAACATTATGATTGCTTTCTTCTACATGTTTCTTATGTCCTTATAATGGTTGTCCCATAATGATTTGATTGTTCCTTAACCACAGTACAATTGTTGTTGTGTTAGTGTTATGTGTTGGGCTCAACCCTTGTGGGAGCCACATTTTCCACCACACATAACAACTTTGACAATATTTGTTGATTGACATGACATATTGTACCTGTACCTACACATTAAACAAACCTGTTAGCAAAATAATTGAAGCTGAAGGCTTCCATTGAGCTTTGTGCTTTTGTACATCTATCGTTTTGATGACTTAATCATATGATGAATGCCTGATAGGATGCAAATTATAATTTTGTTGGTAATGTAGGCATGAAGAAGGATGTGATTTATCATTGCTCTAACACCACCTTTCAACACTCTTGCAGGAAACCATGGAGCTTGGAGCTGAAACAACCTGGAGACACCAGAGACACAACTTGAAGACATAAAGTATAAAATGATTCGTCATTACAGGCAATGACGAATCAATTTTTTTATGTTTACATTATCTTCAGTTGTATAGTTTACAACTTGATTGATTATGAAAATAAAATTAAGCTACTCCCACGGCTTGTGTGGGACTTTGTCTTTTACAATATGAATAAAAAGGTAAACATTATGCAATTTTTTGATTTTTCTGTTACAATTACTTGCATAGTAATATTGAAAATTCAAAAGTAATCAGATTTGTTCAAGATTAATGAATACTTAGTAGAAAAAAAATTGAAATCACTTGTGTACCTTTCAACGATGAATGCAATAATATTTAGCTACAATTCAAAACTGGTAGAGGGAACCACCTTAAAGTTAGGAAATTTTCATGAAGGTTGAAGGATTAATTTGTACCAAGGTTGAAATGGAGTTCCAATAGCTTTGGAGTGATGTTAGAAACCCCATGCAAATCCATGCAAGTGAAAGTTCAGAACAAAATATAAGAAAGGAATGCTAATGATGGAAGCAATTCAACATTTAAAATAAATGAGGATGATGTGTGATCTCAAGAATTAAAGGCCATGAGTTAAATCCAACTGACTCAACAACAGGGGTCAGGTATAAAAGAGAAAGATATTAAGCTAGTTCCTCGCTTCATTAATGTGACATTTCTCTTTTCAATTGACAACAAACATAACATATCCAAATCATTGCAAGAGAGAATGTACACAATGGGAAAATATCAAATCCATGCTACAAAGGATGAATACTTTTAAATGCATTTTGACATGACATCATATAGGAAATAAGGAGTAGCCTCTGTGGGTTTCACATATTCTATCCATCTTGAGGATTCCTAGCTTGTATTTTATTCTAAAGGTGATTGAACAAACGTTTGTGGAGGAGATGAACAAGATCTATAAGTGTTGAGAATGAAACTAAGTTACTGGAAAATGAGTTTTTTATAACAGAAAGAGAGTTACGTTTTTTGTCAAATACAGAGCTATGAAATGAAGAAAACACAATCTACATCAAAGGCCTGGAAAGTGTTCTTTCCTTTCTAAATCTTCAAGAATCGACAAAACCCAGGTCGTAGTTTATAGGCCAAGCATTCACATCACTTGGGGTTTTATCATGGCTACCCTTTAGGGATTTTAAATACATTTTATAGGTGCTTTAAAACCAGATGAAATAGAAGTACCCAGACAAAGACAATGAACAAAGAAAGTGGAACTCCATGACCAAGAATGGAAAGAAACCCAAAAACCAAACACAAAGTTTGAAGCCTATGACCTGCATAATGAATAAGTTCATCTAGAAACCCACAAATGTGACCTCCTTTGAGCTCGAACCAATACTCAGTAAGCGGCCTCAAGCCAGACAAGTGTAAACAACAAAGAGAAAAATAAAGATACATTGGATATTATGCTATAGGCATGACCAATAAGCTATAGGAATGCTTTTGAAATGAAGGTAATACCCTCAAAGTCAAGTAAACTATTATAAATTTTGGAATGCACAGGAAACACATATTTTACCACAATAAAATGTAGCAAAAAGAGACATGAGAAGAACATCAATGGTGACGCCTAAAAATACCTCATCTTTCCTTACATAAGATGTAAAATGGAAATAAAATGATTTGATGGTAGCCAATATGGCTTACCTTCTACAATCTTCTTCATGAGGCTCATACAAAATCTTTAGAGGCAGCTGGATATTACCAGGTTCGAGCTAGTTCCAAGCAAATCCACGGTCTCAACTGAAAACCCTAACATTAATGGCGACCACAAAAAATAGCCTCATAGTCTCTTTGCATCAACAAGTGAGCAATGATAATGATTAGGGTTTACCCTAATCTTTATTTTCCATGAGCTCGAGATTGTTGTTTCTTGACTTTATTTTAAATCAAAATCATTTTAATTTATTCTGCTATGGCCATGACTTTATGTCAATGTGTCTAATATGGTCGATGATAAGTTTGTGAATTTAAGTCAAATTTAATGATATGTTGCATTATACATATGTAAAGTCAATTAATTGAAATGATAATTTATAAATCATATAATTAAAGTGTCTACTTTTGCATTGACAAACATAGTCATTAAACATGGGTTAAGCCGACCATGCATATAGGGATAGGTGGAAAGTTTCCAATTAATGATGAGTTATTATGGGCGAATTGGACAAGTGGGGCCAGTTTTGCATGGGTTTAGCCTTTGATTTCTAGTGATTTTAGTTATTTTGAGTTTCTCATGGGATGAACTAGGAGTTAGTATGGGTTTGAGCCTGAGTTCACCCTTTTTACATGAGTTTTGATCCCTTTTTTCTAGGGTTTTGATGCTTGCTCTTAAATGGAGTTTTCAAGAGATATTTTCACTTGGGGTTGACCTTTAGTTCCACCCCCTTTCCCCTTTGTGGAGGTTTTTGTATAAAGTGAAATGACTTAGTCATTTTTTCACTAGTTCTTTCTTTTCTATCTCTTGCACAATTCTAGATAGATTGAGAAAAGTCTTGTTGTTCTTTTATTTTTTCTAGATTCATGACAACATACTTCAATAAAAGTTCAGTTTGCCTACATAAATTCTCAAGTGTATTCTTTTCATATTAGGTTTGATTTGAAAGTTATTGTGTTTAAAATTTAAGCCTTTCATTTTCTATCACTAGTATGAATCCTTGTACCCTTCTCAAATTAGCTTCACAGGTTGTGCATTGTGCGGTATGATATTTTCAATAACTCTAATTGTGAAAAAACCTAGTTTTTCCTTTGAGGGGAATGGTGTTATCAAACCTTTGCATGAATTACTTATGTGATTATTTTGAATAGACTTAAGTTGTGCAATTAGAATTCATTGAAAGGTTGTTGTGAATTGAGTTCGAATCATTTAGGTGCATCACCTTTAAATTTCTTTAAGTTTCAATCCTTTTATGCAATTTTCCTTACCCTTTTCCTCCATCAAAAAATTTTAGTACCTAATTGAATATCAAAGAGGAACCAGCCTAGAATCTGGAGGTCTAATTCCATACAGGGTACCCACAACCTGAAATTAGTCCAATATTACACAGGATTGCAAATCTTTCCAGCCTTGCATTCAGGTGCAAATCCTATTGATAACAACTGCTTCTTCTCTTGTTATTCATGGGTTTGATAATGTCTGTCAACAAGCCTTGGGAATGATAGTCTTTCCTTTGAGGTTGGGGCCTATTAACGTACCCACCCTCATATATGTTATGTCAAAAAAATTACCACATAATCTTCTTCTCGATAGACTATGGATTCACGCTATGTGTGCAGTCCCATCTACCTTGCATAAGTCTATTAAGTTCATTCATAACAATCAAGTAGTCACTATCAGGACTGACCCTAATGTTGTACACTTATGTGAGATAACAACTATTGGTCAGGCTTCAATTGTGCCTACTCTTACCCCTTCACTATCTTCCAATGTGTTGATGTCTACTCTAGTAGTATCTATTACAAAGGATACACTTGAGGTAGATGTCCTTGAAGAAGATCCTTCTGAAGCAAGAAATCTTAAGTTTTCTCCTTCTACCTCTTCTCAAGAGAAAGCATGTATTAGTGATGATTGGTGTTCCTTAGACTTTATAGATTCCTTTGTTGGGGAATATAAAGTCAACCCGATCCACTTAGACCTTCTGATAACATCATCCAAACCCACTATCAAAGATGGTTATTCTTCTGCATCATGGGATAATGTGAACGCAAATTGTATTTTTATTAATGTTGATCCTCCCCCCTCTAAGGAATATGATCACACCTCTTTTAAAGAGACTAATGCTGGTAGTCCTATCAAGAAGGCCAATAGCGATCCCGTAGAGGAGTATAATCCCCATTGCTGGAATAATATTGTCTATGAAGATCCTCCTCCTTCTCAAGATTTGAAGACACATTATGGCCCTGGTTTTAAACTTACATCTAAATATGGTTATGGGCATAAAGGTTGTGGGCATAATGAACAAGGAATTCAGGTCCCTATAGAATATGTACCTGATAAACACAATTTGGGGCTTGGTTTTCTTGAATGAACAATCTAAATGAAGACCATGGTTGAATGTTGACATGATTTTTGTTCAACCTCATTCTCTCGGATTGATTGATTCTCCATTATCTACTATCTTCATGTCTTCTTCTTGTGAGCAACCAAAATCTTCTCCACAAGAGATAGGTTTTCTTCCTGCTCCTCATTCTTTATCTGAGTAAGAGTGTATTATGTTGAGGCTCGTTAAGACCCACTTAACTAATCTTCCTTCTCCTACACATAAGAAGTTTCATAAGCATGATAAAGAAAAAAATTATTTCTATGCATACCATCGAGTGCCTGGCCATTCCACTAGTGAATGTAAGGCCTTGAAGGACAAAATACAACTTCTTAATTCTAGTGTCATCACTCATTTATTTTTTGATGCATCCGCCTCTTCTTCAAATGATAAGTGATATTTAGGTCTACCTCTATCCTATCCATTCTAAGCATCTTCTCATAAGGTTCTTATACCTCCTTTCTATTGTGTTGCTACCCGTTATGTGGCAGTTGTAGCTTTACTTTCTTATCATCATTCATGGTCATATGTTATTGTGTGCAACTATACTCTCTCTATGGTATCAACACAATAGTATCTTGCATGGTTCTCCTCCCCTATATGTTGGGGGAAGTGATAACTCGATCCAAAGATATGCATCCTTCTTAAGAACCCCCTCTCTTCTCTATATCTTTCAATTGGAGTGTTCCTTTGAATGGGCCCCTTGGTGTTTTGAAGGGTTCCCTATCAAAGGAACCCCCTTTGAAAGACTTCCTTTTAAAATAATTCCTAATAGTCTTGTAATGTTTGATATTTGACATCACTGTGTCTAGCTTAGGGGCATCCCAACTAGACCTATCTTAAATATTTGCATCTAGATTGGGGGTAGCATAACTAGACCTATATTTATTGTGACTATCCTGCAACACAACTTGTAGTAGCCACAAGCTTATTTGATCAATCTTGCTCTGTAGGACCGAGAAACTATAGAGATCCTTTGCATCAAGCTTGCCTTGCAGGATTGAGCACTTGTAAGGACCAATTAGACTTTGTGGAGCCTTTCACATCTGGCCTCCCCAAGATCGAGCACCTATAGAACCTTTTGTTCATCTTCTGTGGGACAGAGCACTTGTAGAACCAATTCTATAGGACCAAGAACTTACAAAGCTTTTGTTCACCTCCCACAAGATCGAGTACCTGTGGAGCCATTTATCTCTTCTCTTCACATCTGGGTATATATCAGATTGAAGACCTGCATCTTCTTCATCCTGAGTATATACTTCTTTGTCCCTTTGACATGTATTGCTTCCCTATCTTTTTTATATATTCTTCTATCAAAGAAATCGATCCTTACTTTCTTAACTCCGTTTAAGAATTCTTCTATGTTATTTGGGGATGAAGCATAGTACTAAGACAACCTTCTACATCAAGGAATCTTTCACTTTGTTGAATCAAATCCTTTAGTTTTTTATGTGCCTTGGTGTGTGTGTTATCCATGTTTTTATCCATATGTTCTAACCCAAAGATATAATGGTTTTTTATGTTCAAGATCTTTCTTGTCTAATGCATTTTTTTGTAGGTCTTGAACCTAGGGGCATACTTCCTTGGTTCAAAGGGTTATTTGCTTCCTCTATGGTATCCTTTTGACATCATGATGTTATTTATGTTAGTATATTTCCTTTAGCATGCATATTAGTATAGATTCATATGTCTACTAAAGTGGGGGAAAAATGTAAGGTCATAAATTTCACCCCTTGCAATTTCACATACATTCTTGTATCCAATTTAGTGTCCACTCCCTTAGCACTTGTGTAGGATCATTTTAACCCTTGCATAGTAATTTTTCCCTCTCAGGATGCTCAAGACCCCTTTTTAGCAGCTATCCTAATGTATTAGCTTTACATTAAACTTTGTGCTCTTACCGTTCTTGTCATTTTGTAGCGTGATGTGTCTAGACATTAGTATGTCACACAAACATCCGTCTGTCATGCTAGTGTCCTGTGACACTTTGACTTTCAAGTGACCGTTTCTGAGTTCCTTTCCACTTGGCTACTTTTTTCGGTGGTAATGGCTCAAGACGCCTTGTAACAGCTCAGGAAGCTTCTTCTTCCATCCCCTTCTCTCTTTAAATGATATCTTTTTAGTTCATTTGGTCTTCTAGCTTCTTGGCTTCTTTCCTGGACATTTTCTTATCTTTCTCTTTTTCTCTCTTGTTTACACAACTTGCTACAACAACACTCTCACATTCTTGAAAAACTCTTTGCAACTCTCTTGGCTCTCACAACTGTCTCTTTATCTCTTTGGATTGCGTAAGCCTTGCAGGTGATATCTTGCTTACCTTGTATCTTTGAGAATCTTGGGATTTCTCACATCCCCTATCTATTGCATCTCTATTTTGTGATAATAGGTTCTCCTCCTTGAGCGAGGTTTTCTTTTATCACTTTTGTATTCATTTCATTTCTGCTTATTGTTTATCTCTATCTATCTAGCTGTCCATGGAGGTGGGAACACAAAAAGGGGGTTTGACTGAGGAAAGCCCCTAAATAGCCCCAACATTTTCCCTTAGTCTTATGTGTGCAGGTATTGAAGATATTTCCTTGTTGGAGTCTTCATTATGTGGGCTATTGTAAGCATTTTATTTCTCTCCCTTAGCTTTATCATTTATGTTTTACTTGGTTAGTTTACTTTACTTTATTTCAGATTTTGTATTTTTTGTTACTTTCTCGTATTTCGAGATTTCTTAGCAAGCATAGTAGTAGTCACTTTGTGTTTTCCATGACATTCTCAGTTTTTAGTCTATAGAAGATGCCATTGTGCCTTTGGGACTCCAACATGCCACACTATTGTCCATGTGCCACATTGACATCCTTTGGCCAAAATCTCGCTAGTCTATCTAGAAAATATATGTGACCCTCTCTTTTTTGATTTTGGAACTCTCACCTTTCATCCTATTACTTGAACATTATTCATTGAGGTATTTTAGGGTAGTTCTTTCCCTAGGATTCTCTTGAGAACAAAGAGAATCATGAGAAACAAATCCCGCTTCTCTATAGATGCATTGATACATGTCTTAGAGAATCCCAATATTGTGACCAATTTTAGAGTACAAATATTTAGGTCTGCTCCACCATCTACCAAAACTCATTTGGCCTTATGTTTATTGATGAAGATTTCAAGACAGAGGGAATTTTTATGTTGAGGTTTGTGTTAAGGGACATCATGCTTTGTAAAAGTAACATGATGGGTAGTAGCAAGATATCTTACCATGGCCTAAAACTGGTTAATGTCTAGATCTATGGTAATGGAAGAAGCTTGTAATGCTTTATCTAGGATAACCTTATGTGCAGGGGATATACGTAGTAGCTCAAGGATAGATATCTGGTAGGTATTTTTCCTAGGTGATCCAAGAGGTTATATTGATTAGGTAGTTGGGATCTAGAAGTGAATCCTTGCAAAATCACTTCAGATCTATGTGTAGTGATTGCATACTCAAGACTTTTGTACTTGATAGTTATGGTTGAGATATTATTATTCATTTGCTATATATGGTTAACTGTGTATTCATAAGCTACATTAGTATAGTTGGTATTACCCTTGGTATTAGACCCTGAATTGGAGGCTTTCCCTTGACCATGATTTTGCAAAAGGTCCTTGAATATAGTGTGATCTGTGTTAGAGGATCCAATGGGTTTATCAATCACTATATCTCTGTGCTCTATAAGATTTTGAATGATGTTCTTAAGTTTAAAACATGTAAAATTTATATGTCCCTTGGTCCTATGATATTCACAGAAGTTTTTGTCATTCCACCAAGCCGGTTTAAAAGGTCTTGGGTCATAATGTCTTACTTATGGAAGCTGAATAACATTGGATTGTAAAATCTTCTTCAGAATTGATTCAATTAGTTCCCCTAGGGATGTGTATTGTCATCTTGGAGCTATGTTGGTTCTAGGGGGACCATGTGATGAATTATTTTGAACTATGTTGGTCAACTGTGGAGGATTTTGTGATGGGTTATTATTTGGTTCTTGCATCCTATATGTGGAAGGTCCTTTGAGACTAAGAATAGGGTGGGCATTTTTTACCATTTTTGCATCCACAACACTATTGTTTGTCACATTTTCATTTCATGCCTAAAATTTATATTTTTCATTTGATGTGCTTGGGTTATTATTGGTTTGTTTGAAAATTTTCACAAGTCATTTTGTGACAAGGGATTTCTCGATAGTGATACCCTTCTCAATAACTTCATAAAATGTGTTGGAATAATGGACTCAAAGGTGAAACACCAATTCTAAATTCAAGTTGTCCACAAAGATTCACATTAATTATTTTTAAAGTATGTGGCAAGGACATTTTCTTGCAAGATTTATCCATCTTTGTAAGAATGCAACAAAAGACTCTCCATCCTTTTGCTTAGTGTTACACAAGTTTACTAGGGTTATCTCATGATCAATATAATAGGAGAAATGTATGATAAAATTTTTGGCTAATTCGTTCCATGTCCTTATGCCAAAAGGAAAATGTGCAAACCATTCCATAGCTTGTCCTTCGAGATTGTGTGGAAAATATGCATCAGGTATATTTTCTCATGTTGGAGGTCTAGACAAGCTACACAAAATTCCTTGATATGATCTATTGGATTTCCTTCCCCCTTATATTTGTCAAATTTGGGTATCTCGAGATTTGGAGGGAAAGGTGGCATATATAAACACCTGTCAAAAGGATAAGAACACATTTCCTCCATTATATAGGTCTTTCTAGATCTAGAAACTTGCGTATTGGCCATTTGTTGTTACAATGTTTGTACTTGTTGGGCTAATATCTTTGTTGGTGATGGTTGCATTGGATGGGTATTCAAGATTTGCATGGGACCCATGGCTAGGTTTGTATTTTAATAATTCAATGTTTGATGGATAGGTAGGTTGTTTTGATTAAACTTGTTTGAATATTATTGTTGTGTCATGGGTTGTGTGAAGATTGGATTTGAGTTTGATGTGAATGTGTGGGTAGATGATTGATGGGTGTTGTCTGTTATTGAGATAAGTACTTGATTATGGAAGAGGTACATTTTTGTTGTGAGGAAGTGTGATTCAAATTTTTATTTGTCTTGGTAGGCGTATGTGTATGAGTTGATGGTATGTGAGTGTTTCGATTTTGGGTACTTGTTGTGAAATTTTGTGGAAGTGAAGTTTTGGAAGATGTATTGATGTTTTCATTCGTGTGTTGTGAAGGATTGGTGATATTTGTTTGTGGCATAGATTTTGGGATATTTGGTGGTTGGTTTTGACTTGTGGTACTTTGTGTCATTGATGTCATATTTCTATTTTGTGTTGTCATTTGAGGATGTAACGACATATTATAAAGTGGATTTATGAATTATTGTTAAAATGTAGGGGGTGTGGGTATATGTAACCTTGTCACATTATGAGATGTCCTTGTAAGGGGAATACTTGTGTTCAGTTGTTGTGAGTTAAGATTGTTCAATGGAGGTACTATGTTAATGTAACTTATGTCTTGGGATGTCACATCAGGTGTTGGTTCCATTATGGTAGAAATATTAAAACCCACGGGAAGCTTAGCCCCCTTTTGTACAAGTTTTAAAAGGTACCTAGTAGGATATTCTTCCATGATTGTCTCCATTATGTCCAAAAACTCATGATCTTGTGAGGCCTCATCAAGGTCCTCCTAGGTAAAGCTTGGTTCAACATAAGTTGGAGTAAACTCATCATTAAAAGAGGTAAATTAGGTCCTACTTCAAATATGGGTTGTGAACTTGTGGATGTCTCAAATTACATTGCACTTGAGGAATCAAAGATAGGGTCTATTGTGGAATCCATTTATTTTCTCTTTCTTTATGACCTTGTTTCGACCATGTAAGACCTAGTATGTTAAAAGATTTTATTTTTGGATTTTTATAATTTTATATTTTCTTTGGAATTTTGAGGGTTTATGAAAGCATCCACTTATGCTAAATGATGTGATGTTTTTGGATTTTTGATTTAAAGGGTACAAATATAAGTATGAACTTATGCTATGTTTTTGGATTTAAAAAAAAAAGGATTATGCAAATGATTATGAGTTTATGCTAATTCTTTTTGATTTATTTTTTTTCAAAAGGATTATGCAAATGATCATGAGTTTATGCTATTGTTTTTTTATTTTTTATTTTTAAGGATGATAATGAAAAATCATGTAAGGTCACGATTTTGTTATTTTTGACCTTGTGAGATAGTGATAGACCAAAGTAATCAAAATGAATGCCTAGATATATGAAGGATAAAAGTTATGATGATGATCAAAAGGGATTAATCCTAAACTAGACTTATGAGTTTAGGATCAACTATGGATAGGTTGATGAAAAGATAAGAGATCAAACCATCCAAAGGATAACTATGATCGAATCAAAATCTAACTAGGATAAGATTACAAGATATGATTGATGAATGATGGATATGGGGTGAATGATGATAGACCAAAGTGATCACAAGAAGAGTATAAAACCTCAAAAGATGATGGGGGGATAAGAGTCACACATAAACTAGACTGATGAGTTTAGGTTCAATTGTTGATAAGATGATGAAAGGATAAGAGATTCAAGATAATCAAGGGATTACTAACGTCTAATCAAGATGGGTTGGTATAATAATTTGAAATACAATGGTGGATGGTTATGATTTTGGATGGAAAAATTTAATTGAGAAGGGCAATTAAGCTAATCAAAGGATAATATAGAAATTTGAATGCTAAACTAGAGGAGTTTGATAGTGTAGACATGCAAAAATGGCTTAATGCATATCACACATCCTGAATCATATTTTTCATCATTGACATCATTATCATTAATATAATTGTATTTCAAATCATTTTCAATAATTAACCCTATTTCTATCTATTAATTGAACAATCCCACATTATTTAATTAATTTACGATTTCATCATTAATCTAACTTTATTCCTCCCGATTAATTAAATAAACACAAATTATTTAATAATGTCACTAACATACCTTATTCATCTAAATGAATTAAATAGTTATCATTAATTATCTCATTAATCCTATTTCTCTCTCCAAATTAAATAATCAATTATTTAACCCACTCAACATAATGTGTTAATAAATAAACCTTTATTTATTAATTCAAACTTATCTTACACATTCCTCTCTAAATTAATTAATTATCCTCACACCTTTTTGATTGAATAAATCATGACCACTAATTTCTCACTCTAATTGGTTAACTAACCCATCCCTTTCCACCAATTGCTCTATCCCACTAAACACTCAACACGATTTCTTCAATCCCACGAATCATTCAATCTAATCCCACTGATTATTCAATTAAAATCCTTAATTGGATCAATCAAAGGAGTTGACTGATCAATCTATTTCCTCTCAATGGTTCTCAACCATTGATCATAATATTTGATTATTGAATCTTGATCCTTCATCTAAAACCTAAAAATCTATAAAACAACCTTCTTCCTTTTAAAAAGTGATCGAATAATCTAGAGAATATGTGTGGAGAGGTCATGTTGAATTGACTATTGAATTCTTAAGAGCAAATACTTACATATTTGATCACCGTTAATATACCTTTTAAAGATTTTTCACAACAATGGAGGCTTCATATTGATCCAAGCAATCCAACATCAATACAAATACACTTCGACATGGGATGATAATATTGTAATTTGTGAATTCAGTTTATGTTCTCTTTTATGATTACATTGCTTGTTGAATTTATTGCTTTGTAATTTAATTTGATGAGTAGGTTAAGATTTATCTTTGTTTTGACGTCATTCATTTGATTTTATTACTGTTTCCTTGTTCTTATTTCCCCCCTTACATTAATTGGCACCCCCAATGGTGGGACCTAGGTCCTTAACACTAATGTTTTCATAAGGTTTTGTGAGTATTTACAAGTTCCTAAATGCTGACGTCTTTTGTAGGAATCACTATTTCTATCTGGGTCACAGAAGTCCCATAATTTGAACACAGTTGTCATTACAATTTTACCGAGGTCGTCCTAAACTTGACCACTATCATCCTGAACTTGACTGATATTGTCAGAAAGGCTGTTATTTTTTTCTGTGTTGCAGGTTTTTGAGTGAACTAACATTTATAGAGCCACTTTAATCCTAAACAAAACTGCTATTGTAATTTTTTCATGCTGCTAACATCTGAAGGAGCCATAATCGTTCTATTGAAAAGGTTGTTATTGAAGGTAATAGGTCGACTGTATTGTTCTAATTTTTGTTTTTGCTTCAATTCATAAAGTTGGTCTAGCTAACCTTAACTATTGGTTGTTTGCTATGTTTTGTGAGATTATCTAACATTATCAATGCAACTCTTATAGGATGATGACAATATCCTCCATTTAATTCTCTAATCATTTTACTTGCATAGATGACGAACGATCCAAGAAAATTAGTTTTCAAGCATTTGTTAGCCATTTTTATAGTTTAAAAAATTGGTGCTCCTAAAAAAAACTCATTTTCTATTTGGTGCAATAAAAATGAACAAAACAACTTGAATTTTTACATTTGGTGCTCCTAAAATGAACTCATTTTCTATTTGGTGCAATAAAAATGAACAAGATAACTTGAATGTTTTCATTTGGTGCTATTAAAATGACCTCATTTTAATTTGGTGCTATTAAAAAAAACTCATTTTCTATTTGGTGTAATAAAAATGAACAAGACAACTTAAATGTTTTACATTTTGTACATTAAAACTTGGTTACAAACTTCATGTTTTAGTTTGGTGCATAAAATTGAACATTTCATATTTTCTAATTGCAAATGAAAACCAATTTGTTTATAGAAATTTTTGCTTTAAGTCTTGAATATTTGAAGTTGGTGGATCTAATAAATGAACTATTATCTTTACACACTTCATTTTTGGGCTTAAAATCAAATTGCTATAAATTGTCTACTATGTTCCCTGTGTTTGGAAAACCAAGTGCGTATCCTCTCCCCTATGTCTTTGGATGATCTTAGGTAATGAGAAACACTTTGGGTTTCATAATTTATTTTTACATCATTACATTTAGATCGATCCTACCTTGAGATACATCCCACATTGAAGAACTCAAGATGACCTAAAGCAGTATTTCCCTCATGCCGCTATATAAATTGACTTCGGCTAAAGACTGGGTCTAACTGGCTATTAATTTATCAATAGTGCCATTCAAAATGGGGAGGTATCTAGATACGTGTGAGGTATAATTAGTCTCCTAGTAGGAGTACTTAAAGCCTTAAGTGGCTTGCTGGATGTTAGCAAGGCGCTAGGTTCCTCGAGCAGTGACTAAAAACCTTATGGTAGTTTTCCCATCTTATTGATTGAGATATTCTACTTGGAGACATGGTTCAGTGCAAGGGATGTGCACCATACCCTGAAGATACTTTACTCACCATATGAACTCCCTTGAGTGACACAAAAATCCTCAGCTTAACATAAGCTATTTATAGATTTTTAGGGAAAGGGTGATTTGGGTTATCCTTCAATTCCAGAAGGCCCCTATTTTTCCACTCTCACAAATACTTAAGTGTATACATCCCTTTGGATGTCCCTACCCTTGAGTTGAAGGAGATTCCAAGTTGTGGGCCTAAAAGTGTTTCCACTGGCCATCTACCTTAGAGATAATACTGCTTGAAATATTTTTGATGTTGTTACGAGTTGATTTTGGCCTCTTATCATTGAAACATATGGTTGGTTTTATACACTTTATTTGATGTGATTTAACACTTGCTATATCTCAGATACAATTTTCAAAACATCAAATCAAACAAGCATCTCAAAATTGCAAACTTATCCAACAAAATACTACCAAGAAACTGGAAATTTTGAAAACAAAGTCACTACTGTCATTTTTTTTTCTTTTGTTCTAAAATATTGCCTCTACCATCCTAAATTTTTATCGCTTTTGTGTAAAAGGACCTCCATTGTCCTCTTTATTTACCAAACATAGAATTAAATAGAGACCGATATTGCTAGAATTTCCATAGTCGTCCTACCTTTTCACCACTTTTTTTAATAGGACCGATATTATCCTCTCTATTTTACCAGTCATAGATTAAATAGATTCCACTTTTGCTCAAATTTTTGCAGTCATTCTATAAAAGGAACTGCTATTATCCAAAAAATTGCCACTACTGTCTTGAATGTTATTATCTTGCATTTTGGTGCATACCAAAATTGGTCCAAAACTGGTTAATCCATCATCCTTTGAAACATAAACAATTAGACCTACAACAAATCATATCAACATATTTTCATATCCATCGACAAATCCAAACATCAACCTAGTTTTAAGACATATATCAAACACAACTTGGATTATCCTCTTGCTATCATTTTCTAGGATATTAACATCAAAATTTTCTTGGAACCTCATAGATAGTTCAAGTAGAACATCAACATATCCTCTTAAAGGAGAGAAAAATATCAGCCCAAGTCTTGTACACCTTGTGTCCTAAGATTAATGCCATATCAAAACATCCAAAAAATCACTCATACTCTTATCCTAGGGTCTTAAGCATCAAACATACAATCCATAGAAAACCATCAAAAAAATTTGACAAAAAGGTTTGCACACATCATCTTCATACATCATTTTAGCAAAAAATATCTCTATAAAAAAACAAGACAACATCCCATTTTTCATAAAATAGTTATCACAAAAATTACCAAGGTCTTGAGCTTGTTTATGACTACAACAAGATCACAACACAAAAGGAGAATGAAAGCCAACGGGATTAGTTCTAGTGCACCCAAGACAAACACCACTATTGAGGAACCTCGATCATGGGGCTATGATCCAAATGAACTTTCAACTCCTCTAGGACCACCCATGTTTAAAACTCAACAAAATCAACCACCTAGTGAGGATGAAATATTTGTTGGACATCAAGAAATAACCACTAGACAAAACCAACCTCCTAGTTCTCAAGATGTCATCATAGAAGAATTTGATAGTGACGAGGAACTAACCAATGAAAAACTCTTAGAGTGCTCCCAAGATCCTAAGATGCAAAAAATTATGGAGAAGAATACAAACTCCTATATCCTTACACTAGCACAAAGTGGTGCCAAACTACCCATAAAATTTAATATGAACATTCTTAAGGATCCTAATCTAATTCTAGTACGAGACCAAATAGTGGTTAGATAGATACCAAAGCCAACAGTGGATCCCAAGATAACACCTTTGTTCTCACAACCAAAAAACAACAATCAATCTAAACCACAACCTATGGATAATCCATTGTATAGGAAACCATCACAAATTGAGCAAGCATTGGTAGCTCAACAATATCAAGGAAATTCAACTCAAAACATGCCACCACACAACACTATGTAGAACATGGTTATCCTTCCAACAAGACCACCACAAGATGTAGTAGACCAACAAGGTAACATCCCATCACAAGGAC
Organism: Sequoiadendron giganteum; assembly: GCA_007115665.2. NCBI lineage: Eukaryota > Viridiplantae > Streptophyta > Pinopsida > Cupressales > Cupressaceae > Sequoiadendron > Sequoiadendron giganteum. The sequence goes on from CM021103.1 coordinate 326,046,230, forward strand.
AATACATGTCACAACAAACATCATATTATGACCCTTCAAATAATGCATAATATCAACAAGGGAAATCACAACAAAATCCAAAACATCAAGGTGCACCCCAAATGCACTACCAAGGTACTCCTCATAATCCACATCATCAAGGTATTCCTCAAGATCAACACCGATGTGTACTCCAAACACACTACCAAGGTACTCTTCAAAATAAACAACATCAAGGTGTACCCCAAACACACTACCAAGGTACTCCTCACAATCCAAAACATCAAGGTATACCCCAAACACATCATCAGGGTATTCCTCAAAGATCAACATCAAGGTGTACCCAAAAAACACTACCAAGGTACTCAAAATCCACAACATCAAGGTGTACCCAAAACACACTACCAAGGTACTCCTCAAAATTCACAACACCAAGGTGTACCCAAAACACACTACCAAGGTACTCATAATATAAAACACCAAGGTATAACCCAAACACAACATCATGGTATTACACAAACCTAAAATCAAACTCCTATTCCACAACAACAAGGTGTACCTCAAACACAATACCACTGTATCCATGCAAACTAATATCAAAGAGTTCCACACAATCAATACCAAGGAGTACCTCAAAATCAACATCAGGGTATACCATAAAACTCAACATACCTACAACACACAATAAGGACTCAATCTTCCTTAAATAAAACATGGTCATCAAGGTCCCATACCCACACAACATTCCATTTATGATCAAACAAATGTCATAGGACAAAAAGTCTATAACGCACAAAGTACTCAATCAATCACACCAAATAATGACATAAGTGTGAAAATACAAAACCTCAACCAAATAATATCAAACATACAAATTGGAAAGCTAAAGAAGAGCTATACTCTACAAGATATATGTCCATATCTCTTTGATCAAAACTTATCTATGATACCTTTCCCCAAGAACTTTGAAATACCAAAATTTGAAAAATATAGGGGAAGAGGGGATCCAATAGAGCATGTGCATGAATTCTTGGTAGCTTGCATGGATCTACATGAGATTTTACCTATTTAATGAGGATTTTCCCATGAAGTCTTGGCGGGGCTGCTATCGAGTGGTTCTCTTGTCTATCACCTGTCATCAAAACATTTGATGAGTTGTCAAATAAATTTGTCAATCATTTCCCATACAACATAGAGAAAGATATAATGATCCCTGATCCATACAAAGTTAAATAAAGCCAAGGGGAATCATTTGCTTCATATCTACAAAGATGGAGACACAAAGCCAATAAATGTAAATGGCTCATTCCTAAGAAATAACTTGTAGACATCTTTGTCTCTAACATACACATGGACATTAACTACCAACTCACTGTGTTGTGCCCTAGTAACTTTGAGGAGACTATTGAAAAGGGTTTTCTCATCGAAAGAGTTCTCATAGCAAGGGGAGTAATTAAACTCTACAACCTTAAGGACCAAGCTTCTAGTTCAAATGACAAACCAAAATTATGGGCAAAGAACAAAAATGTAACCAATGATAGAGTGGTCGATGCCAAAGTTGTGTGAAACATACAACCTCCCAATGGCCCACAAAATAATGTTCAAACAACAAAAACAAGCTACCCTCCAAAAAATGCACCAAACAACCAACTCAATTATCCTCAAAACAACCAACCAAATAATCGATAGCCAAATCAAGGATAGGATAATAAAAGGAGGTCGCCAAGGCAATATGACCAACCTAGAAGAAAAATGAATCCATTGGGAGAACCCCTTGAGGTAATTACATGTAAACTGGTCCAAATAAACCTTATCAAGCTTAATGAAAAAACAAGCTATGATGAGCCAAAATTAAAACCCCCTTGGTATAATGAGAATGACCAATGTGAAGTTCACAAGATCAAGGGTCATACCACCAACAATTGCATGAGGCTCAAAAATATCGTACAAGACTTAATAGAAAAAGGAAAGGTTGACATAGAACATTGTCCTAGAAATAAAGACTTAAAAATCTACAAGGATCCAATCCTTGATCATTCTAGGGGAAATGACAAGGGTAAAGGGTAAGATTACCATAACTCTAACTTAACCTATGATGAATTTGTAGGAGCCATATCTCAAGCTAATCATACCATCAATGTTATAACCATACTAGGAAAAAATCCCGAGTGTAATGTAGCTACAAAAAGAGGGAGAGTCACAATCCAAGGATCCCCACCCTAAGAAAAAGCCACAATTAAGCCATCAAATGACTAAAACATTGTGAAACAATTAAAGAAAACTCCAACATTAATCTCCATCCTTGAGCTTTTGAAGTTGTCACCTGCACATAAAAAATCTTGGAGAAAGATCTTGTTGAAACATCAATCCCTAATGACCTTAACACTAATCAGTTTCAATCCATGATTGGTAACATCACCTCCACCCATCACTTGGTAGTTTTTGAGAAAGACCTTCCACAAAGATCTTTCCATAATCAAGCTCTCTATCTAGAAGTCTGTGTCCATAAACACAAGGTCAAGTGAGTATTGATAGATAATGGTGTAGTCTTAAACATTCAAACCTTAAAATTAGTAAAACAATTGGGATATTATGATGACATAATAGAAAAAAATCAAAAGTATCATCATAAGGGCTTATGATGATATGGAGAGAAACTCAGAAGGAACAATCAGACTTCCCATTCAAATAGGACCAACAATAGCAAAAACAACATGTCAAGTACTAGATCTTGAGCTACCATACAAAATTATTTTAGGATGACCATGGATCCATTCCTTAAAAGAAGTCCCTTCAACATTCCATCAGCACTTAAAATCCCCTCACAATGATAAGGAAGTTACAATATATGCCAATCCTGAACCTTTTCATTACTGCACAAACTTGGAGAAGTACAAAAAGATTCTTCAAATACCTAGCAATGACACATCCTTCCACTCTTTTTCCTATGTTGACCCATCATCACTAGCTTCATCCTCTACTGCATCTCCATTAATTGAGCCACCAAAATCCAATCTCAAGATCCAAGTGCTTGACAAGGGCTGCAAAGAATACCATTTCAACCAATCCTTTTGCATTGGAATGCTTCCCCCAACACCAAAGACTTATGGAGGACTGGGAGAGATCAAGCATGTTCAAGATATTACAATGGAAGTCAAACCCACCATTTTCACCAAGTGGGGAGACATGTAGGACGAAGAAGTGTTCGAAGAAGACCTATCTTCATGGATTTACAAAGAAGAAGGTCGAAACAAACAAACACCTCCTCTTCCTATTGATCAAAAAAATAAAGGATATTAGATAGAAAAAAGTATGGGGTTCACTGGAAAAGGTGGCTTTGGTCTACATGAACAAGGTATAAGAGAACCAATCATCATATAAAAGTGCAAGAAGAATCTTGGGCTAGGTTATGGTTCATTAGACATGATTTCTCCAAACATTGAAAGCACCTCTTATGAGGAAAGAGCTCCTTCTACCGCTATTGATACATTAGATGATTACAAACTTATAGATGATGACTTGTATATCCAAAAAACTATTCGAAAACCTTAACATAAATACCATCACTACTGAACCTACATCTAAATATTATCATACTAAAATGGATTCCAATGAATGGGAATGGGATTCTTGTGCCTCTAGTGACTATAATCTAGATACCCTATGGAACCTTGGTAATCCTACTACCTCTACCCTATCTACGATGTCAATAAGATTTGCTACTTACCAATGATAAAATACCCTTTCTTTACCCACAATTAATATACTGGGATCGACAACATTATACACCTACTTTGGACTCATTCCAGAATGATGAAGCTATTATAGAGTTCATGGGACTTCAAATTGATATACTATGAGGAGATCATAAGGTTGGTTTTTTAATGGATCTTGAACAAGGAGCATACTTTGGATGGGAGATTGCATCCTCCAGTCACAAAAATAAATAAAAAAATAAAAAAATAAAAAAGAGGTCCCCTAGGGAAAACCATAATGTGGCTCTGATAGATCAAGAAAAGAGAAAAAAAAGGACGTATATAAGGGTGAAAACCTCCTTGAGGTGCTCGAAGATGGAGGATACAATCTCCCCATTATAAAATATCAAGAAAAATCAACATTCTTGGTTGAAGGTCCCAAACCTATCAATGTCGGTACAAAAAAGACACCAAAAAAAATATATCATGCAACTTCCTTAGATCTTGAGGAAAAGGTTAATTTCTTGGCATTCATTAATGAACACAAAATTAACTTTTCCTGGACATATGCAGACATGCCGAGGCTAGATCCAACTTTATTAGTACATCATTTAGTAGTGTTCCCTAGAGCTAAACCCATCAAACAAAAGCTACACAATATTCACCCACAAATATAACTCTTGGTCAAAGCAGAGCTTCAAAAATTTATAGAAATGGGATTCAACAGACCCATCGACTATCCTGAGTGGATATCCAACATGTACTAGTGTCAAAACCCACTAGGGGGATACAAATCTACATAGACTTTAGGGATCTTAACAAGGCATGCTCTAAGGATGAATTCCTCCTACCCAACATTGACATGATTGTGGAACTAATTGCGGGGCATGAAATTATTTCACTAATAGATGCTTTCTCTAGGTACAATCAAATTAAGATAGCCTTCTAAAATCAACACAAAATAAATTTCACTTGTGCAAGGGGAACTTTGTGCTGGAACATCATGCCATTAAGTTTGAAGAATGTAGGAGCAACATACCAAAGAGTAATGACAATTATATTACATGATATGTTTCACAACACCATGGAGGACTATGTGGACAACCTATTAGCAAAATCAATCAAAAGAAAAGATCATCTAGCTAACTTAGCCAATATATTTGATAGACTAGAGGAATATAACTAGTGTCTCAATCTAAAGAAGTGTGTAGTTGGAATGACATCTAGGAAACTATTAGGCTACATTGTATCCAAAAGAGGCATCAAGGTGGATCCCGCTAAGGTTAATTCTATCTTGGAAATGCCTCCTCCAAAAAAATTGAAACAACTACGTAGCTTATAGGGAAAGCTTTAGTCCATTAGAAGATTTATTGCACAGTTAACAAACAAATGCCATTGATTTACACATTTGTTACATAAGGACATAGCATTCAAATGGGATGGAAGGTGTGATCAATATTTCCAACAGTTCAAGTATTATTTTCTCACTCCCCCAGTATTGATGCCTTCAATTCAAGATAAGGAAATAATATTGTATGTATCTATGACAATGACAACTTTAGGAGCTCTATTAGCACAACAGGATGAACAAAATAAGGAAAGAGCAGTATAATATAGCGGTCGAACCCTGGTGAGCTATGAATTAAACTATACACCCATAGAAAGAGCATGTCTATTTTTTGTCTTTGCAACACAAAAGCTTAGACACTACATGTTAAATAGACAAATCAAGCTGACATCAAAAGTGGATCCTTAAAGTATCACTTGGAAAAGGAAGCTCTTACAAGAAGAATTGCTAAGTGGGTCATGATACTTAGCAAAATCAGCAAAATTGATATAGAATATATTGAAAGAAAATTTATAAAATGACAAGTGATAGCAGATAAGTTAGCAGATGCACTATAGAAGATCACCAACCCATCATATCAAAATTTATAGATGAGAGCATCCTTATGACCACTCAGTCAAGCTGTTGGACCTTGTACTTCAACGGATCCCACACTCAACATGCTCAGGGGTTGGTATCCTATTTCTTACACCTTAGGGAGATAGTGTTGGAATACATGACCATTGAGAGGGGGTGAATCAATGGTCTAATTAAAATCAATCTCATAAACTAAACTCACTTGATAATCCAAATATACTGTATTTCATGAAAGACGTTAAGATGTGAAATTTACAATATCACATAAGAATCTGAAGTACCGAATCATATACAAAACAATACATCATCAAGATAAAAGAGACACCAAATTTATGAGTGGAAAAACCCTAAAAAGGGTAAAAAAACCACTTTCAATAAAAGTTTTATTAGGCCTCACTAGCCAAAACTTTGCTGAATAAAAATTGTGTGTCTCATTGACAACACAAAAAGCCTCACTAACTATCTCACAGTTTGTCTCACTGACACCTTCCTCACTAGAAAAATAAAGCTGATAGAGGCACCCACTCCTTATCTCTCCATCTCTAAGGTCTCACTGACCAATCTCCAATCCTGATTACATTTAGTGAGCACCAAGCCACTGAGAGCACCAACTCTCCTTCGAAGCACCAACTACGAAAACACTGAAGCACCAACTCCAGTCTTCAAATATAAGAAAAAGTAAATTTAGAGGGTTACTTTGTTTCCATATAATCCATTTCCTAGTCTCTATATCAACAACTCTACATCTCCATTGTTCACATACAAATCCTCAATATGAGACTCTTCTTGCATAAGCTACAAAACCATTACAAGACTCCCCTTCTACAAACACCATGAGAAAATGGATACAAACAATGAATCATGATATCTATACACACATTTGACTATTAAATTCTTTGAATGATCAATAACATAGCACAAACATGTCTCTTACACAATAATGTCAGACATGGACATATGAACATTCTCTGCTCACTCCTTAAATTTAGACCAAACTGCATACACTCTATGCTACCTACATAAAAATGTCAAACGTGAACTCTAAAACATTCTTAGCTCATTCTTTAACTTTAGATCAATCTACATATTCCCGTGACTTCATTCATATCATGCTTGTATGTAAAAATAAGAAAACAAAACATATTTCAGGCATACTATCCTTTACAAACTCATACCCTCTGTTTTGGAAATTACACTAGATCAACATAAGACTTCAATCATACAAATATCTATTCATTCAAAATATAAATACTCATTGCCTCAAGTCCCCTATTATCTCATTCAAGTTCCACCAACCTTGAGCAAAGAAAACACACCCTTTGAGTGCAGTCATACTAAGATACTATATATCCTGTTTATCCATTCTTTTCTTGGCCATTAATCCACTTTTTCACAGAGCACAAATCATACTATATTCACAAGAGTTTCCATTGATGTTATTTAGATCTGCACAATGTACAACTCATTTCTTGAACAATCATGTAGAGACACAAATAATATTGTTGTTCAAGATCTCCTTCTTTGTATATGTCTTCAGGAAAGAACAAAATATCATTTTCTTTAGCACACTCAAATCATATTTTCAAACACATATACACCTTGCTTTTTCATTCAGTTCATAGCCACTCCTTTTTTCTTTATGAGAATCCCCTTTTAAAATCATAAAAATTTACTACCTTTCATGTCTATCAATCAAAACCGACTTTCCATATTCACCAAAACATTCCATTTTCAAATCAAACTACTTTCATCTCCTACTCTATTTGTATATTCATGATAGCAACATAATATTGTAATCTTAAAAAAATATCACCTCATATTCAATATACACTCATAGATATTTCATACTTCTCAGAATAATCAACACCATACTCATCTCAATATTATTCATCAGTTCATTAAAGCGTGCAGAAAGTTAGAAAAACTTTTACACATATTCAAACCCTTAATCACTTCCATCTTATTTTCAAATGCATGAAAAAACTCCAAATACCATCTTTGACCGTTAGCATTCAAAAAACTTGTTTTTCTAAAATGATATTCTATAGATTTGGTGTGCTCAAAACCTTTTCATCTTCCTTTTGCAAACCACATAACTCTTAACTACCAGTCTTCTCATCAAAATTTAAACTTGGGGAAGTAATCGTTCAGGAGTTCAAATATAAGCCCTTGATCTTGTTTTACCACCAACCCACATTTAAATAATAGTTGTTGATTTAATTTTGAATGCCATACAAAGAGTCTTTAACCTATTGGGACACTAGACACCAGATATAGGACTGGTTAATGAATGTTCTAAAACCCCTTAATCTGGTTACATAATTGTATACACCTAAAATTGGTCTGGAGAATCTGATTAATTAAATACAAATTATTTGATTAATTATCCTAAATTCCTCTACTATTGAATAAATAGAACTATTTATTTATATAGTTCACATTCACATTCACATTTAAATTTTTCCAATTCTTCTATTATCTCATCTTAATTAAATTAAATACTTTGTTTGATTTAATTATCATTTCCCTATTATATTCTATCACATCAAATCTTAAATTAATTAAATAAAGGTCAAACACGTTATTGATTAATTACCATATTCTTCTATTTTAATTTAATAAACAACTTCCATAGTTTGTTCTAGTAAATTATTTATCCCTCTTTGGCTAATTTAAATAAATCAAAAATATTTAAATAAAGGCATAAAGAATATTCCTCTATATTTCCTCAAAACCAAATTAGATATCCTATGTCTAATTTATGTCAAAAATATGTCAAAATTAATTGATTCAAACTTCACGGGAAGTTTTGGAGACAAATTGGAAATTGATCTCTCAATCCTCTTCCATCAATCCTTCCTACCTTCTTGCATGGTGTTTTCATGGGTAGAGACAATTCCCAAAATCTTCGCAATCTCCTCCATCTCTCACCATTCAATCCTCCAGATTGAATGCAAGCCTCTACTTTGCTGCCCCTGTGCAAAGCTGCTGCCGAGAAATATATAAATACAACTTCATTCAACAAAGAAAGGATCCAGATTATCAGGTTTGTGCAATCTTACTCTGTAGGAAATCATTCAAGCATTCAAGAAGTCAAGCAATAGCATGATAGTTTTATCTTATAATAATGGTTGTAGTTAGTTCGTTGCAACTTTCTTTTATTTGAATTGATATAAAGTTTAGTAATCATCATATAAGATTAGTTTCTTGTATTTAGCATCTTTCTCATTCTTCAGATTGTCATTTTAATATTCACATTGCTTACACGATCTGAGAGCCATAGTGGTTTAATAAATCTTTGGAGATAGAGAGCAATATGACACTTTCAAATGAATTTCTGGTTTTAATAGCTTAATTCATGATTGAATTCTTAGATATAATGTCGTATTAAGAAGTGTTTTTAGTTGTTCTACTCTTACATATTTCACACTTACAATTTTAATAAGCATTAACTTGCAACACTCGATCAACTTACAAATAGATTAGCTATTTAGTTTGCACACAAAGCATATATCTAGGGTTTTTAGAAACAAGGTGGAAACTCAAAATCAACCCCAAAATAAACATAAACTTCTACCTTTTTGTAAATGTTTGTAGATTATTGCAAAATGCTTTGATGTAGACTTTAAGTCCAAGATGAAGGATTTATACCCTTTGAAGCTCTTGGTGCACTGTTACTATACTTTAAATCTTTGATGCTCTTAGGGTTTGGAGCCTTTTAAAGCTATTAAACCTTTCTTTGAAGCTTTACTTGCTTTGATGCTATTGAAGAAAACATGACAAAATATAAACATGCCAATGCAACAAACTCATTGATATCAAAAGGTACCTTGAAGTAGCATGACCAAGAGAAAATCAAGAAAAATTGACAACAAAAGACACAACTCTATGAAAAACAACCCACTGAATTCCTTAAAAGAACAAAAGGTATCACTATCATAATTTGAAGCAACCTCTGAAGCAATATTCTCAAATCCATCGTGGACATCAAGAACTAAATAGACAAGCACTTCTTCTCAAATACTTATCACTATGTACCAAGACATGACTAGCATCGACTTAACCTTGTCTTGGAATAAAAATTTGAATGCACCAATCATAAAGAAACACCACCATTGTATGATAATTTAACCTAAAAAAACTATACATGATAGGCCTTATGTGAGATACCTTGAGACACCATGAGATACCTTAAAACAAGCATGAATAAGAGCAATTATAATTTTGAGAATAATGATTTGCAAAAAAAAATCAATCTCCAAACTCGAACAACCTTATGAACCAACCAACTATAACACCAACCTTTGCTTACACACCAACCAAATATCATGAAAGAACCATTGAACTCGAAGCACCGTCATGAAAATCTTTGACATCAATGACAAACACTATCACTGCCAACATATAGTATAGCCAAAGCTTATGAGATTACCTTTCCATGTACTAACAACATATATGAATATGAAGAACTCATCATTGGATTGAAGATGGTCATATAATAGAAAATAAAGGAACTACAAGTCTATGGTGACTCCTATCTAGTCATAAGGTAGGTAAATGATGAATACCAAACAAAGGATGGAAATCTCATGCCATACAAAAGAATGGTGGACAACTTCAAGCAATACTTTTTGGTCATCACCTTTGAATAGGTTCCTAGAATCAACAACAAAGTAGATGATGCTATGGCAATAATAGGTTCACACATACCCAAAACATTCCAAAATATGAAGTCCTCATGGAGAAACTATGTATACCAGCATTTGATATCCCATAATCAGAACTTGTATGTGATGTTGGTGGTCTTGAATTGCCTTGGTACCAAGACATGTTTTCCTATATCCAGCTTGGGATCATACCCCCTCACTTAATGATAATTTATAAGAAAACCTTTGTCTCAAGAACTTCCCGATTCACCATCCTAAGAGATACCCTATACCGTCTAAGTCTAATGGTACGTTACTCTGATGTCTCAATGTAGATGAAGCACAAATCACCTTATAAGATGTACATGAAGGTTTTTGTAGGTATCACTCTAGTGGGCCTAATCTAGTAAATAAGTTGCTAAGAATAGGGTATTATTGGCCCTCAATGGAGAAAGAATCCATTCATTACTCAAGGAAGTGCCACCAATATCAACAACATAGTGATCTTGTTCACGCATTGACAGAGGAGCTATGACCTATAACTACACATGGCCTTTCTTGTAGTGGGGACTTGACTTGATAGGAAAGATATCTCCTGCTTCCTCCGATGGGCACAAATTCATCATAACTGCAACATAATACTTTACAAAGTAGATAAAAGCTATTCCTTTAACTTACATCACAAGAAAACAAATATCTAAGTTTATCTTGAATTATTTGATCTATCGATATGATATTATACAAACTATCATAACATATAACAAAAATCCATTTAAGAACCAAGATGTCTACGAGCTTTGCTTGAGATTCTCTATCCAACACTATTTTTCAACCCCATATTATCCCCAAGGAAATGAATAGGCCGAAGCATCTAATAAGACCATCCTAAAAATATTGAAAAAGATTGTTAATGATGCTGATTGTGACTGGAACCTACAACTAAATCTCACCTTATGACATTATCGAACCAGTATTTACACACCCATAGGTGTGATACCTTTTTCCTTGGTCTAGGGATCTAAAGAAATCCTACCTATCGAAATCAAGATCCCATCATTGCAAGTATCCTTGAAAGACATGGTCAACAATGAGGAATATTGGATATCTATACTTAATGAGCTAGAGATCCTAGATGAAAGATGTTTGAGCATGTTAAACCATCTCTAGGTTTATTAGAACTGGCTCAAGTGAAGCTATAAAAAGAAGATAAAGAACAAAAGCTTTCAAGTTGGTGACTTGGTATTGAAAGAAAATCATAAGATCTAGCTAAATAAGGATGGGAAGGGTAAGTTTGAACCAAATTGGATAGGTCATTTTCTCATAACAACAAGCTATGGCTTTGGAGCATATCAGTTGGCTACTCCTGAAGGAGAACCTTTAGCCGAACCTGTGAATAGCACCCATCTCAAAAAATTTTACACTCGAGCGTATCAGAATTCCCAAGAAAAAAAGCTTAAAATGCAAAAAAATCAAAAATCAAGAAAAAAAGGAGAAATAAAATGTCCTTTATGTGAAAATTACCTTGTGGCACTTCTAGGATTGGTACCATAGTGAAAACCTGGTAAAAAGGTGCTACATTTGAATAAGTCATGCATCTCTATTTATCATATTCACCCCATCCATCCCATAATAAAACATGTATCTAACCATTGCTCAATAACTAATCAAGCGTTGAAACCTTGTTGCATCATCTTTATCCATCTACCCTAATAAACATAATCTTGTTCCAAACTGGGGGAAACCTCCTGAAACTGGTAGCAGATTGGATCCTTGTTCATCCCATCATTGTCGAAGACTATCAAAAATAAAAAAATCTAGAAAAATGTCATAATCCAAACAAATTTCAAAACATCAAAATCCCAAAAATATTATAGGTCATCTCTAGACGAGTCACATTGAGTCAAAATAAGTGAACTACGAGCCTCTACATGTGTAACATAGGCAAGGCCATCATTGATAAGTCCCAAAGGCCCTAGGTTAGTCCCCTTCGGTGTCCCTCTTAGTCTTTAAACTTGGTTAAAATTTAAAAAATATTCAAATATCTAATCAAAATCCAAAAACATGCAAATAACTTATCAAAATCCAAATTTTTTTGAAAAGAGTCAAAAAAATATGAAAAAGGAAATGCCATCATTGATGAGCCCATGACTACGAGCCTCTGCATTCATCACATAGGAAAGGCCATCATTGATGAGCCAACGAGGCATTGGGTCAGTCCCTTTAGGTCCCCCTATTTGTCTCTAAATCTCTCAAAAATAACAAAAACATCAAATAAGCTTAAAAGTACAAAAACATTCATAATAAACAATCATTTCCTTCAACCTTTCACAATGCAATCAACAAGCAAAGCAAACATCGAAATCCAAAACTTCCAAGAAATGAAACAAAACGATTGGACCACTATCAGACTGAAAAAATTCCTTAGTTGCATCCTGATGATGGATCACTGAGTGTGATTCGAAATGTTGATCCAAAAACTAACACACAGTTGAATCCAAAAACTACATACTTTAATGACATGGACTGTGGAAATCTAATGTCTTTAAAATGCCTTAGTATTAACTACCCCACCTTTTGAAAATCATTATCAACAATCCTAATATGAGTCTTAATGAATAAAACATTCCTACTGTACACATCTAAAAATGGTCACGGTTAATCAAACTTGCTAATTAATTAAATATGAATTATTTAATTAATATTGTTAAGTCATCTACATATAAATAAATTTAATTATTTATTTATATTGTTCATTTTTCCAATTCTTCTAGTTTAATTAAATAAATAAGTTTATTTAATTATTAATATCTTCCTCTTAATTAATTAAATAGATTTCACAATTTATTTATATTAATTATCACAAGTTTAAATTTTAAATTTAAATGATATTCTCTCATGCCACATTTAATTAAATATTTCTAATATTTAATTAGACACTTTCTAAATTCTTCATTTCACATTTAATTAAATATTCTAAATATTTAATTAGAAACTTTCCTCGTCTCACACTTAATTAAATATTGTAAAATATTTAATTACTCATCTTTTTCACTTCTCACACATAATTAAATAGTAAGTATTTAATTGTGGAAGCTTCTAAATTCATTGTCACATGTAATTAGATAAATTTACTTATTTAATTAGCAATTATCTTCAACTCTCAACCAATTTTCATAAATAAGGTGACAAATGACAATTTGTTTCCATTTTTGAATGAGGATGGTTTTGTGGGTTGAAAACATTCTTCCACTTTCCTCTCAAACTTCCACCTTTCTCTCAACTTCTTGATCTCTCACCGTTCATCTTAATAGGTTTGAATTTCAATCGTTGATCTCCGCCAACTAGATTCTTGCCTTCGAAAATCTATAAATACAACCTTTTCGTAAGTAGATTTCATCTTAGATTTCATACGCAGTTACTATAGTTGCATTCAAATTAGCATAATCAACATTCTAGCAATATCATAACATTTTAGCATTTCAAGTTCAATTTCATAGTTTAAATCATATAGCAATGCACATGCATTTTCAATCAATCTCATTCTCCTAAGTTGTCATTTCAACAAGCTGCTGCTTACACAACTGAGAGCCAATAACTTTAATCAAATCCTTGGAGATAGAGGACAATGAGACGAATTTGAAGGAGCTACTGTCATTTAGAGTTTGCATTTGTATTTTCTAATTAGTTTTCTTTCAATCTAATGTTTCATTGGTGCGTTAGTTTACCTTAATAATTAGTTCACTTATTCTAACAACACATTTTTGGTGCCCACCGTGGGGCTTCCCCCCGTTTTTAATCTTTTTATTTCAGAGTTTTTTGACAAGTGACAGATTGGAGTTGCCCTTTAGCGCATATGAGCCTCTATTTAGCACATCCTCGGATTATTTCAACGCATCCCCAGACTATTTCAGCTCATCCATGGACTGTTTTAGTGCATCGATGGACTATTTTAGTGCATCGATGGACTGTTTTAGCACATAGACGACCTGTTTTCACGCATCCCTGTTTGATCACTCAATGCATTCGTTAATTGTTTTGGCGCATCGGTGGCCTATTTTAGCGCATACAAAGGTTGTAAAAAAATAAAAATTATGATTCCGACGCCATCCGCGAACAAAGTTTTTCAATTCAGTTTTAAAATAAAATGAAGCAATCCTATGATAGAAATTTAAAATCTAGAATTTATCAATCCTAGGATAGTCATCAAACTTTATTTTATGCTGGTTAAAATGAATCCAATGTTTGTTGTGAAGCAAAATCTTCACTTAGCATAGAAAAATGTCATTTGGATTTAAAATTGAACCACTTATTTGCTGTGATTGTGGGGTAATAGGTATATGCTCTCCCCTTTACTGGATGATCAGAACACTAGACTTACCTATTTCATTTTGTGCAAATTCATGCTTTATTAAATCCTTAAGAAGGCCTGCTATAGTGGGAAAAAGTATTCACCCTATGGGAACGGCCTAAGTGGGAACAACCAAAGCCAAGTTTTCCAACCCACTATAATCAAAAGTGAATCTTGGGGAAACCCATATTCAAAGGAAGTGAGCAAGATAACCATCCCCAAAATCTTTGTTCTAAAGATTGGGAGGTCTCCTAAGGGAGTTTATCTATTGCCATGCCAAACAAAAACCTTTACTACGAACCATAGTGTAGAAAGCCAATCGTGTCAGTATCCAAACATCATTTCAATCACAATGCAAGGGGAGGGAAGAATCTACCCCCAAGACACTCACCATATAATCGCCACGGATTGTTTTCTCAAGGGATCAAGAAATCTAACCTTGAGTACGCACCTGGAAAAGACAAAAAAATGGGCACCCACTAGGGGGTGACACGACTGTGTGAGTCAATGTGATTTTAAGCTATGGGCTATGATTCCTATGATGACCTATTTGATAAACTAAGAGTGAGTCTAATTGAAGTGCTTATCTTGTTCAATACCTGTGAAAATATCAAGAACATACACTCTTTTTTTAGATTTTAGGATTAACAAAACAACTGTCTGCTACTATATGTCATGTTTTTCACATTTAAATCGGATCAAGATCATCCGAAAATATCAAATTGTCAAAACATGTTTGTCTCAAAAAAATAATTGGTAAGTTTAGCGCATCCTAGGTCTGTTTCAGTGCATTTGTTCTATGTTTCAGTGCATTTGTGCTCTGTTTCAGCGCATTTGTGCTCTGTTTTAGTGCATCTGTGCTCTGTTTCAGCGCATATGTGCCCTATTTTAGCACATCCATGTTCTGTTTCAGCGCATTCATGCTTTGTTTTGGCGCATTTGTGTTCCGAGTCTAGGTAATTTTCTGACATTCATAAATCAGTCTTCTTAGTCTAGTCTTTTTCTATGCTCAGGGTTTGGAAGTCTACAAATTTTGCCAAAAAGTCCCTAGAAAGGAAGATTAGAAATCCCAAGAAATCTCTCACTTATAAGAAGTTATTGAAAAAGAGGAAATTTTTTATACCAAAGTCGAAAGGTCTTGCCTGAACACAGGACCTTTATTCATCGATATCACGACTTTGTTAGAGGTTTCACTGACGAGTATGCTATAGAACCATTATACTCGCGAGCTTTCTTTCAAAGAAGAGCCCTTTCTCAAAGGCACAATCACAGTCAGTGTATTCGTCCCTCTTATATTCCCCAACCCACCATTATATACTCTACTTGTCCTAATAAATTTTTGCAATAGAGAACTTAAGCACATTAGGCATTTGTCACAAATCCTTCTTTTTACAAAGCTACGATCAAATCTCACAAAGTGCAAAATCATCTTTATTTTTGATCTTTGGTTTAATTCCCGCAAATAGGATTTTCATCCTTTCAATCAGGGAATCACGAGCTAAAGATTAGAAATATTTTAAGTCATAGAATCTTCATTCTATCCTAACTTTCATATCTATCAAAATTGCACCATTTCATTCTTTTGATCAAAGTTAGTAGAAATTTGGCAAAAGCTTATGCTTGTTGTCACAAGATCTCAAAAGCACATAGAAAGAGACGAAAGAGAAAATACAATAAGCAAAATGGGTGATAATAGTGATATGGAAGAGAATCCCTTTCATAATTCAAATATTGAAGAGATAACGGAAGAAAAGCTCCAAGAAGCAGAGCAAGATCCTCAATTCCATACTCTTATGGAAAGAGTTTTAGAACGAAACAAGGAAAGATATTTCCTTTCATTAGCTAATCAAAGAGCTAAGTTACCTGCCAATTTTGATACAAAAGGGATTAAAGAGAGTCTTGAAACTCCTCCTAATGGTTTTAACACCCTTACTCAACAATTAAAAGCATTACAAATGCAAATGAAAGAAATCCAAGGGGGTGCAACAAAGAAGTATGTTTTGGATGATATATGTCCTTATCCATTTGACAGGAGTCTTCAAATGATTCCTTTTCCAAAATATTGCGAAATCCCTAAATTTGATAGGTATAATGGGAAAACGTACCCCATTGAACATGTAAGTGATTTCCGAAATATGAGCTTAGATTTTTCTCATGAAGATAGCTACTTAATGCGATTGTTTCCACGAAGTCTGGGTGGACAATCCATGGAGTGGCTTTCAAAGATCACTCCCCCCATCAGAACATTTGAGGAATTAATAAATAAATTTATATCGAAATAATCCTACAACATTCAACACCAGATAACCATGCTTGATTTGTGTAAGGTGAAACAAAAGGTAGGGGAATCTTTCACCACATTTTTACAAAGGTGGAGAAGGGTGTTTGCACGATACTCCTGTCTTGTTCCTGAAACAAAGAAGATGGAGATCTTTATCGATAGTCTGAATCAAGAGACGAGTTACAGACTAAACCTTCACTATCCTCAATCATTTGAAAAATTGTTTGAAAACACAATTACTATTGAAGGTGCCTTGGTCAAGTGTGGAGTTCTGAAAATCGATAAAGAAGGTTCAAATTCGTACAACAACAACAACAACAATAGTAACAATAATGACAAGTCATGATTTTGGACTTGAAATAAAAATGTTGTGAATGATGGGGTAGTAGATGCTAACAACGTGAATGTGAAGCGTACTGTTCTTAATGTATCAAGTGTCCAATGTAGCAATAATGCTGGAAATTCTAGTACCCAAGGCAATATTTCCAATCAAGGGAATGTGACCAATAATCATGGAAATAATTTTGGCAATAATCAAAATTCAAATGTGCCTAGATTTTCATATTTTTCAAATCAACGAAGTTTTACTCCCTTGGGCCAGTCTTTGGAATCCATTCTTAAAGAACTGTTGAATCAAAAAATTATTGCATTACCACCACAAAGAGATTATGAGCCTCAATTTAAATCACCATCGTGGAATGACTCACACTTTTGTGATTATAATAGGTGTAAAGGTCATAAGACAAATAATGGCCAAGGGTTAAAGAATATTGTTCAGGATTTGATTGATAACTGTACCATCATAGTTGAAGGACATAATGCCAATGATGACCATCAGGCATTCAAGGATCCTCTCCCCAATTATAAAAAAGGGGAATCTTTGGGTGACAAGGGCAAGAATGTTAATTATGTCCATGACACCATTATCAATCATATTTACATGACGATCAACAAATCAATGCTATCAGAATCAAAGGTAAGCAAGAATATCGAGAGGTCAACACTACGACAAGGGGACAAGCCAAAATCATTGTAAAAGGAAACTCATCTAGAGCGACAGTGCCCCCTCCAAGTCAATACAATTTGGTCGATCAATTATGAAAACATCAGCCCAAATTTCTATCTTGGAGCTCTTAAAGTTGTCACCTGCGCATAAGGACATTCTGGAAAAGGCACTTGTTGATACAACTGTCTCTCCTGATCTGGATATCAATAAATTTCAAGCCATGGTGGGACATTTTTCCTCATCCACATGTTTATCCTTCACTGAGAAGGATGAATCATCCATGACCCATCTGCATAATTCATCACTCTACTTAGAGGTTATGGTTCACAAAGCCCGAATTAGACGTGTCCTAATAGATGGGGGAGCCAGATTAAGCATTTGTACTTTGAAGTTGGTCCTTGATTTGGGATATTCAGAAGAATCTAAAGATCCACAAAGGAAAATTACAATCAAGGCATACGATGATGAGGAAAGAGCTTCCAAAGGCCTCATCAGGCTACCAATCAGAGTGGGACCTGTTGTGAAGAATACCTTTTCTCAGGTTCTAGATCAGGATTTATCCTATAACATACTCTTGGGTCATCCATGGATCCATGATATGCAAGCTGTTCCATCTACTTATCATCAGTGTTTGAAGTTCCCATATGATGGAAAAGAAGTAACAATACCTGTTGATCACATTAGCAGTCAAACTTGTTCTAACCTAAGAGCAACTCAGGACACATTCGTCCCACATAATAGAGAGTCTTTGGCCATTTCTACCTCCAAATACAATGAACAAGCAAGAGAAATGATAAGTAATTTTGGCACCAAGCTAAAATTGAAAGATAATGGGGTGGGGGAATATTCCTTATGTCTCTCTAATCTACCCATATCTCCAAGATCCCATGGTCAACCATCAACATCTATACAACAGGCTACAACAGCTTTAGCTTCAGCTTCAGTTCCCATCACCAAGTTTAATGGGGTATTTATCAAAGAAAATGAAATGGCAGATAGAGCTATCCTTGTTTGGATCTATAAAGATGATGAAGAATCCATACAACATATCAAGTTACCCACAGAGCAATATGTAAAAGGTTATGCGATCATGCAACAAATGGGTTATGAAGGAAATGGCCCTATAGGTAAAAGAAAGGAGGGTATTGTTGAACCTATCCAACTGAAAACAATGCACCCAAAGGATAAGACTGGGTTAGGATATGGTGAAGATACAAAGGAAGAAGTGGTACACAAAATGTCTAATGAGGAGTTAGCTAAAACAATTTTGAGAATTCAAGCAAACAATTCTGACACCGACTCCAATGAATATGAATGGGACGATGTCTATGATGATACATTCTCGACGAATAAAAGGGTGGATGTCATACATAAATTTACACCCACATTATTACAAGGGGAAAGCTCAAGGCCTCCGCTTGATTACGTTCTACAAAGCGACCATGATTCAAGTGAGACCGATTCGATAAAAAGTGAGACAGATCATCCACAGGAGGATACCATCCTAGACCTCTCCCATAATGAGGTTAATAATAGCATCATGACTCTAACGATTGGTGACCTTACTCATCCTAATGATCCCTTTCCTTTGGTCCATCCTAAACTCATTGATTGGGAACAAATCGCACTGATTGATATCCCAAATTTTCCAAATGACGAAACCATCATAAACTTCCTTTGTTCATCACAACCGGAAACAAGTTCCACCAGGAAATCACAAGATCAGAGTTTTCGACAGGAAAGTGCCAAGTTTCTCAGCTATGAAATAAATAACATAAAAGAAAGATCTAATGGTGAAAACCTAACAAAGGCAGTATTAGATCGAGAAAAGAGAAAAATAAAAAGTGTATCCAATAGTGAAAACCTTCCAAAGGCACTAAAGGATGGGAAACTTGACACTCTATCAGAGCATTACTAGGAAAGGTCTTCTATTTTAATAGAACCAACAGAGGCACTCAATATAGGTACTATGGAACAGCCCAAAGTCTTACAACTCGCTGCATCTGTAACAGAAGAGGAAGTACCAAGATTCACATAATTTTTGAAGAACAATCAAATCAGTTTTGCATGGTCCTACATGGATATGCCTAGATTAGATCCAGATCTCATCATGCATCATCTATCTATCATGCCAGGGGAAAAACCTTTGAAGAAGAAACTCAGAAAAATGCATCCACATGTTGCATTATTGGTTAAGGAAGAATTAAAGAAGATTTTAGATGTTGGATTCATTCGGTCTATTGACTATGCATAATGGATCTCCAATATCATACCTATTTCAAATCCAGATGGAAGGATTATAATTTTTACAAATTTTAGAGATTTAAATGGGAAGACAAATGTGAAGCAGTGTTTGATCAGATAAAGTAGTATCTAATGAATCCACCAATGTTAATTCAACCGGTGCAAGGCGCACCACTCATATTGTATATTTCTTCCACATAAGTGTCCCTAGGAACATTATTGGCACAGGAAGACAACTTAGGAAAGGAGCGAGCAATCTATTACATCATTCGAACTTAAGTCATGAGCTAAATTATACATTCATTGAAAAATCTTGCTTAGCAGTAGCGTTCACTTCTCAAAATTTACGCCACTATATGCTAACTCATACAATAAAGCTTGTGGCTAAGATTGATCCACTCAAATATCTTCTAAGTAAGGCAACCTTAACTGGCAAGTTGGCTAAATGGGTCATGATCCTGAGTGAGTTTGACATTCATTATGTGGATCGAAAAGCTATAAAGGGATAGGTAATTGTAGATCAATTAGCAGAAGCACCAATACTAGCTGAACACCCAATACACATTGATTTTCTTGATGCCGATGTATTCACAATAGCTATTAAGCAGCCATGGGCGCTCTACTTTGATGGTTCCTACACTCAACATGGTTCAGAAGTAGGGATTCTTTTTATTACACCTCAAGGACATACAATTCCAAAATATTACCAGCTAATGTTTCCTTGCACAAACAACATAGTTGGGTATGAGGCATTATTAATTGGAATGAGAATTGTAGTAGACTGGAAAATCACATAACTTCAAGTTTTTGGTGATTCACAACTTGTTATAAATCAAATCAATGACGAATATCACACTAAAGATGACAAGTTGATACCTTACAAAAGGATGGTGGACGATTTCAAGAAATACTTTGTTGAAATCAAGTTCATACAAATTCATGTATTGATAATAAAGTAGCAGATGCAATGGCTACAATCACCTCTCTACTCCAGTTGTTAGAGAATCAAACACGGTATGATTTCCTGGTGGAATAATTATTTTCTCCCACCTATGACAATCCAGAAACTCAAATAATTTTCCACTTAACCAATTCTGATTCTCCCTTGTATGGCCACATCTATGCTTACCTAAAAGATACTATTTTACCCTTAGACTTATCTAGAAATCAGAAAAGGAATTTCATCCGTCAATCCTCTTGTTATACCTTAATTGCTGATGTCCTATATCGGCGTGGTCTGTATGGTACCCTCCTTAGATGTCTCGAACACGATGAATCAGAAAAAGCCTTGCAAGAGGTACATGGTGGCATTTGTGGGACACAATCAAGTGGACTAACCTTAGCAAAGAAACTTGTTATATTGGGTTATTACTGGATGACCATGGAGAAGGAATCATTCATCTTTGTGAAGAAGTGTGCAAAATTTTAAATTCATGGGAATCTCATTCATGCTCTTGCTCAAGAATTACAACCCTTTACCACAACATGGCCTTTTGCTCAGTGGGGATTGGACCTAGTTGGCAAGATACACCCATCATCTTCAAATGGACACAAATTCATCATCACAGCCACTGAGTATTTTACTAAGTGGATTGAAGCTATTACCCTAACAACTGTTACTGGAAAACAAATCTCTTCATTAATTTTGAACTATATCATCTGTCGATATGGTATTCCCAACTCCATTATCACAGACAATGGAAGACCTTTTAAAAATCAAGATGTTGATGAACTATGTGAAATATTTCACATCCAACATAGGTTTTCTACACCTTACTATCCACAAGGGAATGGTCAAGTTGAAGCTTCAAACAAAATAGTTTTGAATATTTTGAAGAAAATAGTGAATGAGGCAGGTCATGATTGGCATGTTCAATTGAATCCAGCATTATGGTCATATAGAACAAGTATTCACACACCAACAGGTGCTACTCCTTACGCTTTGGTCTATGGAGCAGAAGCTATTCTACCACTAGAAGTTGAGATTCCCTCACTTCGAGTATCACTAAAGGGGTTGATCAATGATGAAGACTATAGAGTATCAAGATTGCAAGAGCTGGAACTTCTTGATGAACGACGTCAAACTGTAGTCAATCATTTGAAGGGATATAAACAAGTTATGTCCCGTAGCTACAATCACAGAGTCAAACCACAAAATTTTCAAGTGGGTGACTTGATTCTCAAAGAAAACCCTCGTAATCAGCAGGATCGAGAAAATAAAGGCAAGTTCGAACCTAATTGGTTGGGCCTGTTTGTTATCATTGCTACATATGGATCAGGGGCATATCAGTTATCAACATCAGAAGGGGACCTGTTTGAAGATCCGACCAACAACATTCACTTGAAGAAGTTTTATGCCTAAAAATATCAAAAACAATATAAAAAGTCCCCAAAAAAATACAAAAAATCAAAAAGAGCAAAAATACAAAAATAAATCAAAAGAGCAAAAATACAAAAAAAATACAAAAAGGAAAAAATATCATTGCCTTGATGAAAACCTGGCAAACAGGCATCTTGGTAACAACAAAAAAATCATAAAATCAGGAAAAAGTGCAATAAAAACAAATGGTGAAAACCTAGCAAACATGCATTGTTTGTGATTTTGTTTGGCTCTCTCATCTATTGGGATACATTTTGCATATCCACCTTTCATTGGCATTACATACATGCCTTTTCATCACAATCGCATCATGCGACCAAAATTTCATCATGGCTTGATGATTAGGGTTATCCTTAACAATAGTTGTGTCTCACGGGAGTTGGAGTACAAGTCACTAAGGGGGAAATTCGCTTCTTGGAGCTTTCTAGCAAGCAATTGGCAGCATGTGTCACAAATTAGAATATCAGAAACAACAAACTTGTCCAATTACACTGAGTCTACACAACTATTTGACATAAAACTGAAACAAATTGGATCATCTTAATCTGAATAAAATGAATGACAAACTTAAAGCATACGTCACATTGTTGTTTTAATATTTGATGACATCATATCTTTGGAGTGCTTCAATGATGTATTGAACTAGAATCACAAGGAAGAAGTATGATTTTTCTTGGCTTGCTGTCTGTAAGCTAATCATTAGTATTGTGCAAATTTGTCATGGGATATGCTCTACAACAGATCATTGATGACATTTTAGAATTTGCATAGGAAAATGGTTAACTTTTGCCTGTTTATGCAAACAATACTCATGTCATCTTGGTTCAATTATACCTTGATGCTTGTATTAACTTGCTATATCAAACATCATGAAAGCAGTACTCAGGTCATCATTGGTGCTAACATACCCTTTGATGCTTGTACTAACTTTCAACATATCAAAAGGCTCAATGATGAAAATCAAGCACAACATGGAAATGAAAAACATGAGAATGGTTCATTACTACATTCTAGGACTGCATAATTCATTTAGATTTACATTTTGGAGGCTGTTTAAGTAGATTTTTGAAGGTTGGCAAAATTTTCATATATCTTTTCAAACAACAATTGAGTACATTTGGACATTTGTGGCATCTCATTGCATTGTCATTCATTACATATCATTTCATTATGACTATTCATTTAAGTTATCATTATCATCCATTACATCACTTCCCATTATCATTTCATTTTCATATCATTTCATTATCATTTTTCGATCTCATTCAGTTTATCATAATCATTATCCATCTTCAAATATTATATCATTTTCATCATATTATGCATTGATCATTCATCTCATATTATATCATTTCATAAAATTTCATTTACATCCATTTCACATCATCTTATATAAAATCTACATTGATACAAAGATTGCATTCGTTATCATTCATTCATCATTATAATTATCATCATTATTCACCAATTCATTATCATTATTATCGTCATAATGATCATTATTCATTTAGTTCATATATATCCCATTTTCATATCATGTGCATATCATTCATTAAATATTCATCTCATTTATATCTCCTCACATTATCCCATTCAAATCATTTTCATTTAGGTCTCATTCATATTGATCATTATCCATTTAGTTTACATCATATCATTTTTAGGACATATCATCTCATCATCATCATTACATCTTACATCACTTAATTACATACATCATAAAAGAAAATCATTTAGATTGCATCATATATCATCATGTTAGAAATCATTTCATCATAACACATTACATCATATCATCATTGCATCATCATACATTAAATAAAAGCATCATCATTTACATTTCATCATCATTTGCATCATCAATCATAAAAATCATACATGACATAGCATCATAAAATAAACATGCATCCATAATCACTCATCATAAACCATCCATAACACATGCATATCGAATCACCACTGCATATCATAAATCTCATCAAAACAAATGTCCAGAGGCACAAGGATATCAAATGTTTCAACAAGATATATAAAATACAATGAATAAATGTGTCAATCAATAATCACTAAGGGGCATCTGGCCAGGGCACATGGCTACTACTATCTCTTGAGGCAGTAGGTCTCACTGGATCTCTACTCCCAGAATCTTTGATCTCTTGTCTGGCTGGCTGACCTACACTCTTGGTATGGCTGCATGAATGGGTCTAAGATCGAGTACCTAACTGTGTAAAGGAAATCCTTCTCTCAAGTGACACTGCCTCAAAATACCTCATCCTGTAATAGTCGACCTCCCGAGTGGTCTCCAATCCATCTGCCACAACCTCTCTAATAGAGGTACTCTCAATTGATCTTAGGAGTCTCTTAGCTACCCCCTCGGCCTGTATGCATCTCTCCCAGAAACTGTCTCGCTTTGTTGTAAACTATGCTATCTGTGGGTCAGGAGGTGATGGCTGTGCAACCTGTGCCTGTAATTGGCTGATAGTCACCTGGGCCTGTGCTAAATGACTTTGAAGAGTCTTAACCTCTGCCTGCAAGGTATCCATCTGTCCCTATGTAGGAGCCCTGATAGTAATCCGTGGAGCCAAAGGACTCAGCTGATCCACCACTCTCAATGTCCGAGACCTCGTAATGAATGGTATATCAAAGAAAAACCTCTTACCTCCACTCCCACCACCTCCATCATCCCCATCATCACCACTGTCCTTTGAACCATTAACTCCTCCTCCTCCTCCATCTCCTCATCCTCCTCATCAACATCCATTAGTACCCCACCTATATCCTTGACCTGTCCTACTTGTGCCCCTGCCTCTACTGGTACCTGTGCCTGACCCTGTGCTGCTACTGCTGTCTGTGCCTATGACTATCGTCGTGTCATGCCCGCTGTATCGCTGGTCCTCCCAATAATGAAGCAGAATCCTCTAGACTGGTAAATCTCAAAAAGGGATGTGTGTAAAAGTACGCTGCATACTCATCTGTCATCCCTGCATCTGCAACCTCTGGATGTATAGCCCAAAAATCTGGCTGCAAGTCTAGATACTCTACTTTGGTAGCCTCAATCGTCACAAATAGACCCCACTCTAGCACATCCTCTCGTCACCTAGAATAGTGTGCCACACCCTATGGCATCATCTGTACTAATCCATACTGTCTCAAGACTCCCATCCCCAAGAACTGCTCAATGATAAATGGGGTCCGCCCAATCAAGTATCTCGATCTCGTGCAATAAGGTAGCTCTATATCATCCACCTCCCATGGATCACAATCCAGATATGGTCTTCAGATGACTATATCCAAATCATCTAGCATGCATCACCAATACTCTAGCTTGCCCAACATCAGCTGGACAAGGGGACCTGTGTAGGAAAAAATGTATGGAAAACCAAGTGGGTGATCTCTCCGAACAATGGGGCGAGTGATGGAAAAATGATCCCATGCCCATATCTATAAAAGAGTAACTCCACAGGAGAGACTCTTCCCATCTAAATACATGACCTGATGAAGATCATGATATAGATGGGAAAGCATGCATGATCCCCATGCATATTTAGTTCGATGGAGAAGCATGTCCTCCAGAATCCTACCCCAACCAACTGATAGTTCCTTTGACCTGCGATCAGGACAAAGGAAACCACCGATGAACCCTGCTAACACCAAAGGCAGTAGGGAATACCTCTCCACTATGTCCTTCCAGACAATCTCATACCTGTTGACATGAGGATCGTGGAAGACTCGTCTCAGCGCATCAGTCCCTCCAATCTCCTTGTGATCATAGGTCACAAGCTCACCAACTACAGGAATACCCAGAATCTTGTATACATCCTCTGGAGTCACAATAATCTCTCTCGTGGGCAGATGAAAGGTGTTATGCTCACTATGCCACCTCTCGGCTAGCGTAGTCAACAGTACCCTGTTAATCCTATACAGTGGGATCCTCAACAGTGGACTCGACCCACACTGGTATATCACCTCTAGATCCACCTGGGACAATCATGGAATCATCTCCCACGTGCGGGGAAATCTCTCTCTAATCTGGAGGAGGTTAAATTCCTCCTTTATAACATTATAAGCAATCAACAGGGAATACTCAAAATCATCTAATCAAATCAGTACATCAAGAAAGTTCAATCAATCATATCAACATCAGCAATCAACTCAAAATCTTATTTGTTCTTCAAGCAGGGAGGCAAATAAATCCTAATCTATTTGTTTTTCAATCACGAAAGCAAATTTATCAATCATTTCTACTATTTTTTTTTCATATCGAATGGAAACAAATTTAACAGTCAATCGACTTAACATCTATCATTTTTCTTTCAATCGGGAAATCAAATCTATCATCTATACTATTTGTCTTTCAAGCAGGAAAGCAAATTTATCAATCATCTATACTATTTGTTCTTCAAGCATGAAGACAAATTTATCGAATCAAGATAATCTATTCTTGATGTTATTCAACAACATATAATCAGTTGTCTAATCTAGAAACAATCATCAAGTACATGTCATTTTTTCATCAAAGATTCAAATTCAGTAACATTTCATGGATGCGCTAAATCATGTATGCGCAACTTTAATCCATGGATATGCTAAAATAGTCGTGTAATGCATCATTTCATCTATGCACGATTATATCTAGCCTATGCGCTAAAATAGACTATGGATGCGCTAAAGCACCTATGCGCGATTTTATCATGTGGATGCGCTACTCTATCTCATCAACGTGCTAAACTAGCCTATGCGCTAATCTAGCATTCAACACGGGCAAATTTTTTGTATGCGCTATTTAATCTATCCTATGCGCCATTTCATTTATGCGTAACTGTTCTACATCTATGCGCTACTTTGGATGCACGACTCTATCTAATGGATGCGCCGAACTATGGCTCGCATGCGCTAAAGCAAAATGTAAAAAATTTAAAAAATTGAAAAATGCGTAAAAATCGATCAAAAAAATTTGCAAGGAGGATCAAGTCAGCTTACCGGAGGTCCGTATGCAACTGGTCTCTGATACCGGCGGGCTCGCTCAAATCTATGGCGCTCATAATGGATCAACATCTCATTTTTATCTCTCAGAGCTCTAAAAATTACTACAAGTTACTGTTCAAATGACAATGAATTTTCACCTTTTCCACCTTTTAAGGGGGTAAAAGTGGAAAAATATTCTTATTTTTACTATACGAAGCGCTATTTTGAGAGTTAAATCGCCAATTTCTCTCCAAAAATCAATTAAAATCTTCCGAATCATCCTCATCATCACGCGATTTATCTCTCGAGGGGGCATATAGCATCGGTAATCTCCAAATTCAGGGGCAAACTCTTTGAAGCAATGCGTAAAACACATCACTTCAAAGAGGGTCAAAATGTACACATCTAAAAATGGTCGCGGTTAATCAAACCTGTTAATTAATTAAATATGAATTATTTAATTAATATTCTTAAGTCATCTACATATAAATAAATTTAACTATTTATTTATATTGTTCATTTTTCCAATTCTTCTAGTTTAATTAAATAAATAAGTTTATTTAATTATTGATATCTTCCTCTTAATTAATTAAATAGATTTCATAATTTATTTATATTAATTATCACAAGTTTAAATTTTAAATTTAAATGATATTCTCTCATGCCACATTTAATTAAATATTTCTAATATTTAATTAGACACTTTCTAAATTCTTCATTTCACATTTAATTAAATATTCTAAATATTTAATAAGAAACTTTCCTAATCTCACACTTAATTAAATATTGTAAAATATTTAATTACTCATCTTTTTCACTTCTCACACATAATTAAATAGTAATTATTTAATTGTGGAAGCTTCTAAATTCATTGTCACATGTAATTAGATAAATTTATTTATTTAATTAGCAATTATCTTCAACTTTCAACCAATTTTCATGAATAAGGTGACAAATGGCAATTTGTTTCCATTTTTGAATGAGGATGGTTTTGTGGGTTGAAAACATTCTTCCACTTTCCTCTCAAACTTCTACCTTTCTCTCAACTTCTTGATCTCTCACCGTTCATCTTAATAGGTTTGAATTTCAACCGTTGATCTCCGCCAACTAGATTCTTGCCTTCGAAAATCTATAAATACAACCTTCTCGTAAGTAGATTTCATACACAATTACTATAGTTGCATCGAATTAGCATAATCAACATTCTAGAAATATCATAGTATTTTAGCATTTCAAATTCAATTTCATAGCTTAAATCATATAGCAATGCACATGTATTTTCAATCAATCTCATTCTCCTAAGTTGTCATTTCAACAAGCTGCTGCTTACACAACTGAGAGCCAATAACTTTAATCAAATCCTTGGAGACAGAGGACAGTGGGACGAATTTGAAGGAGCTGCTGTCATTTAGAGTTTGCATTTGTATTTTCTAATTAGTTTTCTTTCAATCTAATATTTCATTTGTGTGTTAGTTTACCTTCTTAATTAGTTCACTTATTCTAACAACACACCTACAATAGACATCATTAATGGGTTACACCATAAAACATAAAACCATCTATGACAAGTGATACAACAACATTGTTTATCTTTTCTAATCTTATATTTTTGATTTCTCTTATTGTCACATTCCTAGTATCTCTCAAAGATGTCCATAAGGATTTAGAGAGGAAGGAATGGGGCATTGTTCATCTATTTCTATTTGTTCTATTTGTTAGATATTTTTGTGATACTACCACGACAAAATATACTTGCTTTAATCTATGTGTGGAAGTCATTTTTTGAGTGTATCATGTAGCGGTTGCATTTAGGTACTTCATACCTCTATATGTAACCAATATGAAATGTTTTGAAACTTCTCACCCATACACTTTAACAGGGTTTCCGTATGTCTGGCATGAGAAAAAATACTTTTTATTTTTAGAGTCAAAGTCCACGCAATGGATACAATGCCACCTTGGTCATCAATACCCTGGTGCATCGTGTCTATTTTCTACATAAAAAAGGATTGCTAAAACTATGAAGTTTATGAAATAAAAAGAAAACTCATCAATGAACAACATCAATTTTCTTCTAAAAACCAACTAAAACCTCTAACTAACGACTCCATCTTGCATCACAATATCATTAGTACCACATGCATCCTGCATACACAAACTCATCAATGCATATCATGATGCATCGAAATGGTATAGTCTCATATATATCATAAAAAATGGGAATGTCATATACATCATCAAACATCATGTGTGATATCAAAATATACAAAATATATATATGAGGACTCAGATGGGCTGATGAATGTATATATAAAATAACATGTCTACATAGAGTCTCTGATACAAGAAATAAGATCATTAAAACATCAACCCTAGTGATCATATCTCAAAGGGGGCTACTTCCCATCTTGATGGGACACATGTTGACTATGTGAAGGAGATGACTAAGGATGATCGAACTGCAAAGATAGTTGTGTCTACTTGATAGACTATACTCTAGACTTTGCACCTGTACACTTCTAGGCTTGCCATAGTGAGGATGTCTCTAGGCTCTCGGTGTAAAGCTTCATAAAGGGTCTGATAATATGTCCTCTCTGTCATAAGTTGATCATGTTCAGCCTAACACTGAGCCAAGGGAATAGCAGAAGCCAAGGCAATCTCTGCTACCAATCGCTGTTGTCTCTCCATCGCTAGCTCTTATATCAAGGAGACTCTCTCGAACATGATTGTATCTTGTTCTACAGTCAATACAACAACTTGTGCCTCTACAACCTATTGTTGAGCAATATTAGTGTTTCTCTCAGCTATTCTAGCATCCTTGTCAGTCGTAAGCTATGCTATCTGAGCTGCTACATCTCCTTGTGGGGGAGGTCCTTATGGTGCTTGTTGATCTTGAGGTTGCTATTGTTCTTGATGCTACTACCCATCCTACTGACCCTGAACTCCTTGTAACTACTCATGGGAAATCCATAGCCTTTGTCTGTCCCATCTCCTCCTTGTAATACCATCTACCCTCCAAACTTGTCCAATCACTAGTTGAGCACTAGCAGGGAATGTAAATCTCAAAGTCTATCGATGGGCTCACCACTGATCGTAATCTCTGCTCATACCGGGATCTATGGGAGCAACCACCCATCCCCATCAAAATAGAGCAAGTGCTTGAAAATCTATGATTATGGTAGTAGAAGATGCTCCCGACCCCCAAGCCTTGACCTCTTAGGTCGTTTGTCTAAAGCGTGCATGGTAATCATCAACAAACCCGATTTATCTCTCTCTGAATTGTCAAAGAACTTTGTTGAGAAATACCTCTCCAGAGAAATATCAACACGGTTTATCAACCATTGTGTCTATCTATAGTAAGTCAAATAATCCATGTCATCTATCCAAGCCTCATAGGCTAGCCATGACCTCCAGATAAACTCAATCATATCATCGAATATGCTTCTCCAATAAGATAACCTACTTGGCCAGGTGTAATGCAAGAAATAAGAATATTTATAAGAGAAGGGATCATGAGAATCCTACTGAAGTATGCCATATGGCATGGTCACTATGATCCTCTCCCAGGCCACACATGTAGAAGAGTCATCCCAAAAGAAATAGAACTACCACCCTAATATATGGCCTCGTGTGCTAACATGCACAAACCCCAATCATATTTGGTCCCATCCTCCATCATCTATTTGATGCCAATCCCCCTGCCAGTAGGAAATCCTCTTGCCCTGCGGTCAGGCATCAAAGGCCCAATGATCAAACCTGCTAGAACCATGGTCATCGGATCTATTCCATCAACAAAGGGAGTCAGGTCAATCTTTGAATCAACTACCAACAACTGCTCTACACCTAGAAGCCTTTGCATAGCCTGGGTACCCTACCCACTCATCATGAATGGGGATCCTAAGAATCCTCCAAACATCTTCAAGGGTAATTGTCACCTCTCCAATAAGAATATGGAAGGATGATGTCTCAAAATGCCATCTCTCGACTAGTGCGATCATCATCACCCTATGACATTTGATCTCAGGCATATAATAGATATATCAAAGACCAATTGCATCAAGGATGTATCTCTCAACCACCTAAAACTTGGCAATGAAATCCAATAGCTATCATGTTTGTCGCTCTTTGAAATATAATGGTTTGAGAACCCCCTACAAACATTCAACCCACAACGTCAAATTTTTTCTAGAAAAACAAATCATAAACTTAAAACTACAAACAAACTAGCTAAAAAAATATTTGTTAACAATAGCGAGCCCTTTTTAGATGGTAGTGGGTATTTTTTATGATAATGAGCCTATTTCGGTACGATAGTGGTTACAGTCATCAATAACAATTAAAATCCTAAATATTTTACAATAGCGGTTAGATTTTTTTATAGTGATCAAACAACAACAATCGCTTTTTACTATAGCAGTTAAATTATACGATAGCATGCAATTTTTACAACTGCGATCATATTACCTAGTACACTAGCAAGCAAATCTAGACAATAGTGCTAAAAAATAAAATGATCTATCATTTTATAAAATTTTGAGCATTAAATACAAAAACAAGAAATAACGAAAGTGAAAACATAAATAAGACATACCACAATCCTTGTGTCGGCTGGACTCCCAAATTGACAAACTGCATCTGCTCTGTGTGGGACAGTCGGAATCCTCACCATCACAAATCGACAATCGCAACAAGAAGATCTCTAGAGGAAATAATTTCCTAAGACTCAGAATGCAAATGAGGAAAAATGAACCCTCATTCCTATTTTAACCCCCCCAAACCCTATTTTTTTTACCTTGGGAACCCTCCTAGGTTTAAATTTTGAGCACCTTAAAATATCTGGAACCATAAACGTGAGCCCTATAACCTAATTTTTCATCCTCTATGCATCTAAACTACAATAGAACCTTGTCGCAAGCCCAACCAAAAAAGTAATTTTTCCAACCAACCTCTCGAGGGGGCAACCCAATGTCCTATCATCCTTCCGCTGACCACTGGAGCAAAGTGGGGCATATTAAATTTTTTCAAATCTTGATCTGAGCATCAAATTCTTTGAAACAATGTAACCAGTACTTTATCTCAAAGAGGGGAAAAATGCAGACATGTAAAAATAGATTAATGTATATCACACATCCTAAATCATATTTTTCATCATTGTCATTAATATAATTGCATTTCACATCAATTTCACTAATTAACCCTATTTCTATCTGTTAATTGAATAATCTTGCATTATTTAATTAATTCACTATTTCATCATTAATCTAACTTTATTCTTCTTGATTAATTAAATAAATAAAAATTATTTAATTATGTCACTAACATTCCTTATTCATCTAAATTAATTAAATACTTATCATTAATTATCTAATTAATCCTATTTCCCTCTCCAAATTAAATAATCAATTATTTAATCCACTCAACATAATGTGTTAATAAATAAACCTTTATTTATTAATTCCAAATATATTTGTCATAACCCAATTTTTATTGCATTTAAATTATAGTATGATAAATTGAATTATTGAGGAAATTTAATATGTCGAATGAAAATTTTGATATTTTTGAAAAGTTTGAAAGAAGTTGACCATCGTTGACTATGTGATCTTTTGAACTATCTTACATTTTATCATGACTAAACATTACCAATGAATTGCGTAAGTGCAAGTGTGTGCATTTGCCTGATGACAAGTTGAAGGACAAGAACATGATTGAAGTAGGATCATTTAGCCGGATCAAACAGTAAGCTTGATGGAATCTGGATGCACACATCACAAAATGGCATGATGACTACATTTAAAATTCATATAGGAGAATTATGTTAATTTGACTTGAAATGATTTGATGATTGAAAAGGTAGATTTGTGAAATGAAATACACGTGAAATTTTTATTTAATTTTCTTTCTTGATCTTGTGTTTAAGAATTTAAAAGAAAATGATAGTATGAATTAACATGCAAATGAATGCATGTATTTCAAATAGGCTTATTTAAAGGATAAGAAAAATCCACTTCATTTAAACATTAATTTTTGAAATAAAAATGAAAGCTCATTATATTTAAATTTTGATTTATGTACATGAAAACATATATACAAATACATATATATATACATGTATATATGTATATACATATATATACATATGTATATACATATATATATACATGTATATATGTATATACATATATATACATATGTATATACATATATATATATACATATATATATATACACATATACATATATACATATACATATACATATACATATATTCATATATACATATATACGTATGTGTGCAAATATATACAAATAAAAAAATAAAATATAATATATATACATACATATATATATTTCTTAATGGATTGAATTTGAAACCAAAATTATCACTATCAAATTGATAGAAATTCAAATAAAATCATGAGAAAATCTCTTGAGGTTGTGGCTTGTCATCAAAATTAAGGCAGAAAATTCAAATTTATGTATGGGGCGGCTAAAATTAATGCTAATAATAAATGAAATGGCCCCTCAATAGTGCGAATAGGTAAGAAAAGAATGAATACCATATTGGAAATAACACGATTTTCTCTGGTAGGGAAGGAGACAAACTATGGTGAAAAAAGAAGAGAAAAAGCAACAAAGAGATTGGAAACAACTAGGAAAAGAGGAAAAGCGATAGAGGGAAGATCTCATGACTTGAGGTAACCCAAATGCTTGTAAAATATGATAGATTTCATTTTAGAATGCCTTATCGAATTGTATTTTCTTTCTATTACCCATAGTGTCAATCTCTCTGAATGGTTCAAAAACCATAGATAGGAAAAGTTTAGTAAACACATTTCTTGCATTCGATGCTTGGGAGAGATCAAAATATTGATAGTATACTCTATTTTGTATGGGATGAATCGGCCTCCCTTTGTATGTAATTCTATTCGGCTGTATAGCTGATCATGTAATGTCCTTTGTGTTATGAATTTCAGTTCTTCTTCATTGATTTATTAATTGCATGTGAAATGTTTTTCCATTTTCATGGATTATCGGTTGAATGCAGATGGATAGGGTTTCAATATTATTTGGTTCTTTTATTTATTGCCTTCTCTTAAGAGAAGCAGTGACCCCTTGTTGTTAAGCTTTTAATTATGTTGTTTCTTAGCGATGGCTTGGCCAATTGGCCATACTGTTCCATCGAGAGCGATACCCTTGACATCATTCATAGAATGATGGGTTGGTTGTCGCTTGTGTCCAAACCATATCGCCTTGTTCATAGTGAATAATGACAATTTTTTTTTGTTGATCATCTTTTAATATGAAGCTCGATCCTTAGGATCAGATCTTTAAGTTTAATATTAAGATGAGCATTTACATTCCAATGGAACGACCCCCATCTCCCTGCATAAATGTGATGATCACATAGGAGTGTTGTATAGTTCATTTACATGCATAAATAGTTCTTTGAATGATTTGTCTGAATATGTTTATATAACCAACCGTTGAATATTTCAAGCCAATAAATGACATTCCTTTTAAGCTTGGCTTAAGATAATGTATGTGATAAAATCTAACAGTCATACGACTATTAGTCATTCTTAGAATGACTATGGTTTAAATTTAAATCCATATTAGACACTCTTAAAAACTTGGGTCTCTTCTAACCCGAAACCACAATATGACTGCTTCCAATTTGTATGTGGTTGGATATAACAAACTTCTTATTCAATTTTATTGGTTGCATAAAAGGGACAATGGTATTGTTTGATTAATTACTTGTATAGAAAGATAGAACATTGATTGTTCATATTATAATAAACTAAATAATTTAAAATTGATATTAGGACATATTGAGATAGTATTTTGGAAACTACTACAAATTGTATTTATTTTTCTATAAACAATATTTGTTAGTTGTAAACAACATTGTTTTGTTATAAACAATATTTGTTTAGATATAAACAACATCATTTTGTTATAAACAATATTTTTATAGCTCTAAACATCATCTTCTATTATAAACAATATTTGTTTAGCTATAAACATCATCGTTATGTTATAAACAATATTTGTTTAGCTGCAAACAACATTGTTTTGTAATCCTTAGTAGGAAACTCAACAACAATTTTAAATTTTGAGACTTTCCATGCGTGTCACCCTTGTAAGATCTTATTCTCAAGAAATTGTATCAAATGTTTTGCAGACGAGCATTTTGTTTCTAAAGGTTTAGAGTGATCGGATCGGTGTGACAAGTGACTGGTCTTGACGAAGCGAATTTGAAGGAAGTCGTCAGTGTGGCGTTGAATGATTGGTACTAGTTCTCTATCTCTCATCGACGTTAGAAGTTTGGCCAAGATGTTCCATCAGGGAGAGTCTTACTGATTTTAGTGGCATCAGGATAACATTAAGCTTTAGTTGGACCTAAGAATGTTATACCACTTTTGGTGGTCTTGTTGTTGGCTATTGATTGTCGGTTTGACTCTTGCCGATTTGAGGAAAGGTTGTCGAACTTGGGTCATCAGGGAGACATGGAAATTTTATGTGACATTTTTAACTTCTTCCGATGCACGTTGTTTTGTCGATGAGTCTGTTCTAGTTGATCATCGATGTGACTCCTACCGATTTTGTGTTTCAAACTACATTTGAACTAAAGGTCATGGGACTTTCTAGCCTCTCGTCGATAGTGTTGGTCATGCCGATGGTCTTGAAGGTGGACCATGGTTGAACAAAACTGACTTGGTTGACCTGCTGAGTTGTATGATATACATTCAAATGAGAAGCATGGCAAGCTCACCTTTAAATACAACTTGACTTGTTTCATTTTCACTTATTAGAAATTCAGTGGATTTGCAGAATAGAGTGTTGTCTCTGGTAAATTATAGGTTAATGGAGCTTAAGGAGTTTCAAGCAAGAAATTATAGGGCATCGTATGAAAAAGGGTTTAGATTAAGAAATTGTAAAGGGTTTGTATTTTGGTCATGTAATGGGGTTGTCTTTTGACAATGTAAAGGGTCACTTAAGGGGATTTGATACTCAAATGGTGATGGGTCTGTATTTTGGAAATTTTAGGGGGGTTGCTTTTATAAAATGTAAAAGGGGTATGTCATTTGTCAATGTAAAGAGGTCATTATTAGGGAAGATTCAGTCATGGAATATAATTAGGAATCTTATGTACTTACTTGAGCTATAACCAGGGGTTTTCTTCCCGTTTCTTTCCCAACGATATGCTTGCCTGAACCAGGGTTTTGTAATATCTATATTTTAATATTAATACATCTATAGTGGCTTGGCAGTTTTGCTTAAAAAAATAAATCATTTTGTAATAAACAGTATTTGTTTGGCTATAAACAATGTTAGTTTAGTTGCAAGAAGCATCGTTTTGTTATAAACAACATATCAGTATAAAGAAAATGTTTAAATAGACTTGTTCTCAGTACTTCTACTTGTATTTTTGACAAGTGATATGTTAATCTGTAACATTATTATATGGAAGCAATCTGATATAATGGTTTTATTTTAGAATGTATGCACAAATTAATAACTTAAGTTGGCACATATATGTGTATACACATAGACCTTCGTCTACGTACATACACATACTTTTGACATACCTTATTTTGGTACTTATCTATTTATTCTTAAATAAATATTGAATTACATTGAATGCAATAATGTGACATGTGTTTTAAATGAATGGATAATGTTATGATTAGTTCCATTGAATCATTTTTTTGATTTTTATTAAGATGAGGAAATAAGTAGAATGAATTACTTTTTTGTAGATATGTGAGTAAATAATATTCTATTGTTAGAATAGAATAACAACACCTAAGTAGACTAGAGCACGTCAGGGTAGATGTTGCTAGAGGGTAGATAGTTGCTATGAGATAACTTGTTGAAAGTTACCTTTCGAGATAGGAGCCGAAATGGAGTTCAAAGAGTATAGGGTTTTGCTTTATCCAAAACCTATTGTTTGTTGTTGCAACTTAATTTTTATGCTTGGCCAAGCAATTAGCCCATTATGTATGTATGGAATTTTTGATAACACTCTCTACCATTCCTAGCATAGATCTTGCATTTTTCTAACTCATAGATAGAGATGCATGTTGATGTTTGGGAACACACCAAATTCCAACTTGCAGATTGTTCTCTTGCTAAAATTTTCATGCAAGGTCGGGTATTCTTCAAGTTGGAACAATTTTGGGGAAGTGTAAGCTTCATGGTTGGGTGGTAAAGCGCTTCAACCATGTTCTCATCCACCAATGGAGGCGAGCATCAAGAAGAAACCTTGGATGTTTTCATGATTATCATGGTCTGTGATGTAACCTTGATGTAAAAAATTATACATTGTATTGACTATGTGGCCTTATGAGCCAAGTCAACTTGGATATGTAATTGACATTGAAATTGAATATATATATATATATATATATATATATATATATATATGTTTGAATCATTTTAATTAGACATGTGTTGCTATGATTGAAAATAGCTACTTAGATATGTCTTTTTAAAATTAAATATTCATAATGTCATTTGTAATAATATAATTGAGTAATAATTAGAATGGGTTATTACATTATCTTGTACATTCCTCTCTAAATTAATTAATTAATTATCCTCACACCTTTATGATTGAATAAATCATGGTCACTGATTTATCACTCTAATTGGTTAACTAACTCATTCCTTTCCACCAATTGCTTGATCCCACTAAACACTCAACCATATTTCTTCAATCCCACAAATAATTCAATATAATCCCACTAATTATTCAATTAAAATCCTTAATTGGATCAATCAGAGCAGTTAATTGATCAATCTATTTCCTCTCAACAGTTCTCAACCATTGATCATAATATTTCATTGTTGAATCTTGATCGTTAATCTGAAACTTGAAAATCTATAAAACAACCTTCTTCCTTCTAAAAAACAATCAGAGAATCTAGAGAATTTGTGTAAAGAGGTCATGTTGAATTTACTATTGAATTCTTAAGAGCAAATACTTACACCTTTGATCACCATTAATATACCTTTTGAAGCTTTTGCACAACAATGGAAGCTTCGTATTGATCCAAGCAATCCGACATCAATACGAATAAACTTCGACATGCGATGGTGATATTGTAATTAATGAATTCATTTTATGTTCTCTTTTATGATTGCATTGCTTGTTGAATTCATTGCTTTATAATTTCATTTCATGTGTAGGTTGGGATTTGTCTTTGTTTTTATCTCATTCATTTGATTTCATTACTATTTCCTTATGCTTATTTTCCCCCTTATAGATAGGTCTTAGGTCTCTAGGTCAATTAGGTCCAAAATCTGGATTCCAAAGGATAAACCCTAGTTTATTTCAAGGTAAATAAATGTGTGATAGGTAAAAAATGTGTAACTATGATTGGATTCTCTTAGGAATTAAGTGTTTAAAGTGGTTATTTATGAGGGATTTTCAATTTTATAATAGTATACACTCAAAAATCACTCAAAAAAAAAATGGTTGTTTGATTCTTAACTTTGGTAATAAGGCTTAAGGCCAAAAAGGCCAATGGTGTCACTCGTATATCAAAAATTGAAGATACTTAGAAGATAAGCAAAAATTAATTATTCAGATGGGTTTGTATACTTAGTGTAGGCCCACCGCACCAAAGGTGCTAATACACTAAGATCAATGTGAAACACTTCTCTTTTGAGAGCAGATAGCTAGAGGTCTAGTGGCAAAGGCCCAATACGGAAACAGGCTCACCTTTCCTCTCTCCTCGGGAGGCTAAAGTAGCCAACCTAAGAATTTATATCTGTACTCAAGGGCATATGTGGTGAGTAGCTTTGGACATGATACTGTACCCTGCACTACACTAAGCAATGGTCAATGAGTCCTAGGCTTCTAAAAAAATAGTTTTTACTGGGGGACTACCATGAACATAGGGATCATCTACAGTAGCTTGAGAATTAGGAGGCCCACTCCCACTCTCATCACCAAAGAAAGTCTTGGAAGATCAAGGGTCTCATGACTTAGCTTTGAACAATGCTAGCCACTCCTTGAGGTACAATTTTTTTTCTCCCCCCTTTATATACCCCACTAAGAAACATGGTTGAGGTCAAACCATGGGATGATGAAATCCCTAGGTAGGCCTCCTAATAAAAAAGAGAGACTACTGTGTGTTTCTTATACACCAAGATCACACAAGTGCATGAGGGGAGAGGATACAGTCACAATATCTCAGGATTACATAATGTGCAAGTGAAGAAAACACAAAAAACAATAGTTCATTAACCCTAAAAAAATGAAATGTGATCTATCTAAAAAAATAAAGACACAAGTTTTGTTGATTTAAATATTTGGCTAACATCTCGCAACAAAAAAATCAATAGTTTTTAGATTAGATCTCTTTCAAAATCCTACAAAAATGAATGTTAGTAGTTTTCAAACAATACCTTTTCAACATCCTGCAACAAACAAGATTAGTAGTTTTCAAATAAGATCTTCTCTAAACAATCACCAAATAGATGCAGACACAGATCAATAATAGAAAACCAGCTACCTAAGAAAATCATAACACATGCAATTAACATAATATACAAATTATGCCTTTGTGTTTTTACCAGTCAAATGTATTGCTATAGAATAGAAGCATCGAGTTGTATTAGGCAAACACGTTGAATTCTCAAAAGTGTCGAACTGTATCAAGAAAACATGTTGAATGCACAAAAGCATCAAGATACATAGAAAAACATGTTGAGATGTCCAAAAGCACTGATTTACACCATGCAAATGCACTGAATGCTCAAAAGCATTGAACAATATCGGACAAACATGTTGCATGACCCTACAAAAGAGAAACTTTATAATTTCTCACAATTTTTGTTAGTTGAAAGGATGTGTTTCACATCGAGTTCAACATATGTTAGACCAAAAACTAGGTTATATGCTTAAGTCATAAACAACAACCATACAACTGTTAAATTCAAGCAAAAGATCCTAATCTAACAATGGAGCACAATATGACATAAGAAATCAAGATTAAAACAATGCTATACCTTCCTACATCACCCTTGAATCACCTCCATTTATCTTCTCCATCTCACTTTGAAATTTAGGAATGTAGCTCTCATATTTCTAAGTGCATAAATATGCTAAACTCAAGATGATAATAATGGAAAGATTTTGAAGATTGTGGTTGAATTATGAAGTAATGTAGACTAAATTTATAGATGTTGGCATGATCAACAATTTGTATTTGAGTAGATGATCAATGAACGAGATCAAATGAGAGGATTTGCATGGGAAAGTTGGTCATTTCAAAAATGGAAAAAATGGAAGAGATAAGTGTTGAGGGAAATGAAAATTAATAAAAGTTAAGTGGGGAAAATCATGGAAATGGAAGAGTTAAGTGAGGAGAATTTTTTTAGTAAGAGTTAAGTGGAGAGTGAAATAGATCAAGTAAAAATAAAAAATAAATAAAATTTATTTATTTTCACCCACACACGTGAATAATTAATTAAATAAAATAATTTAACTAGTTATAGGAGAAATTAGGGTTTAGGATGATTAAATAAATAATGATATTTATTTAATCATAGACGAGGTTAGGTTAGGGATTAAATAATTTAAAATAATTATTTAATCATAAACAAGATTAGGTTAGGGATTAAATAGTTCAAAATAATTATTTAGTCTAAGGAGTATGAATTAATTAAATAATTAAAATCATTTAATTAATGAGGAAACAAAGAGAAAGAGGATTAATTAAATTATTTAATTAATTCCTAAAAGAAAGTAATAATAATTAAATACTTAGAATTACTTAATTATAAGGATGCAAAGAAGAACAAAATTAGGGTCAGGTGAGGATTAGTAAGAAAATATCATTAGAGGCTCAAGACAATTTTGAGTGTCTACAATTACCATAGGAATACCTACAAGTCATAGAGTTTGTATTTTGTTGTCTCCTCAACTTCTAAACTTCCTTTTTGATTTTTCATTCTCTCTCCATAGGCTTGTTCTTTCTTTCTCCATTAAACTATTTAGCTATAATCTGTCATATGACATGGTGATGGTGTTGGCTACTTTCTC
Organism: Sequoiadendron giganteum; assembly: GCA_007115665.2. NCBI lineage: Eukaryota > Viridiplantae > Streptophyta > Pinopsida > Cupressales > Cupressaceae > Sequoiadendron > Sequoiadendron giganteum. Next base: position 326,087,760 of record CM021103.1, read on the forward strand.
TCTTGTCATGCACAAGTCTGCAATGTTCTTATAATTTATCCATGATACTCTTAAGGTTTGATGAGCCTTTTACCAATGCCTATCTTTAAATTTTGACTACTTCATTCATTTCTATCACTTATGGATTCTCATAGATCTGACTTGTAAACTTAATCATCTCTCCTATCTTCTAAATACTATCACTTATCATTTCTCCTTGTATATTGAAATATTCTCTTTGAACCATGACTCATGAGCACTGCTAGTCTAGTAACTTGGACATTCCATAATGTTGTCATGTCCACACAAACCATGTTGAACCCCTTATCCTTGCGAGGCATCTAGATGCCACTCTTGGATGGTATAATTGCTAGCATTATCTTCCAACTCTTCTCCTAACTTTTCCCCTTTCACAGAGAAACTAGTTGACTTGGTGCAGTCACGGTAGGAGGGTTATCAAAGAGAACAATCCAGACCATGAAACAAGATTTAAGCAACATAAGACACATGGAATATGGAGGAAAATGCAGATTCAAACATTATTATTACTAGAAATTTTAGTTACAATCAACCAACAACATCCGGGTTCACAGATCGGGCTCACAGGCCTAATACAACATGCTCAAAATACAATATTCCTATATGCTCCTTAATAAAAGTTGAAATATTACATATCAAATCCAATACTCATTCCACTTTCTTTCCTAATGATCTATTACAATGATTTATATCACACTCAGAGATCTAGAATTCTCCGCATCGACCAAAGGTCATTATAATCTTCGATGAAGGAAACGTAACATGTGCATGAAATAGGTTAGCCTTAAATTTGAATTTCTCCTCGACAGGTGCATAATATGAAGTGTGGACCAAAATTAAGGCCAAGGACACTCCAAAGAATAATTTAGAACACCTCACAAGGATCCACAAGTTACGAGAAGGATCCATAAGAGACAAAACTAGCCGTTAGGCTCGAAACTGCTTCGATGCTCTGTTCTAGAAAATGTCACTTAATCCAAAAGTGATAACTTTCCAAAAAAAGATCCAATCATTTTGAAATAAGGGAAAATGAACATGTCCATGATGAAACATAGACCCGTAGGGTTTGGTGAGAAAATATGATGAAATGCTGAATTTGCCAACTTGAACTGAACAAGAACAAAACTGAAATAAAAATATTTTTGGTTGATGGAGGATTGCAAAGAACCAATAATGCTCCTGCATCAAACATTTGGGGTTATTTGAAAAGTGAGTCCCTCACTTTGATGATGCTAAAGGAAAACTAATACGGTCTACCTCAGCCTAAGAAATCCATAAAGAATCCTCCACTGGTCTGCCTTTCCACTTTATAAGATATTCTTTGTACTATCTCCCACACGTTGTCCTCCCATCTCTAATATCCAAAATCTCTTCTATCTCGTTTGATTGTTGTTTAGGAAACTGTTTCTCCCTACTTTTCTTTATTGTCTCCACTGAATTCTGCTTCATGGTACTGATGTAGATTTGCAATGTTGAATATAGGTGATATACCCATGCCATCCGATAACTCTACTTCATAGGCATTTCTTGAATCAAATTTATTCAAAATATTACAGGGTCCAAACTTCCTCATTTTGAGCTTATTGTATGTGTCAACTGGAAATATTTCCTTCCTCAAATACACCATCACTTCATCTCCAACTTCGAACTCCTTATGTCTCCTCTTTTCATCTGCTTGCTCCTTATACTTCAGGTTCATATCTTTCAATTGTTTCTTTACTTGAGTATGTACTTTCTTCATCTGTTCTACAAATTCCTCTGCTTCTGCACTCCTTTCATCTTCCTTACTGATGTCTCGCAACTCTGATATACCTCTAGGATGAACTCCAGTAACAATCTCAAAAGGTGTCTTTCCGGTACTCTTGTTCACTGAATTATTGTAAGAAAAATCTACTTGTGCAAGGACTAAAACCCAACTTTCGGTCTTCTCCCCAACCAAACATCTCAACGAATTTCCCAAACTCTTGTTTACTACCTCTATCTTTCCATTAGTTTGTGGGTGAAAATTAGAACTGAACTTCAAATCTATCTTTAACTTCATCCAAAGTATCCTCCAAAAGTAACCAACAAACTTTGTATCTCTATATAAAACATTACTCCTAGGTAATCCATGTAATCTGACCACTTCCTTGAAAAACAAGTCTGCTACATGTACTGCATTTGTTGTCTTTTTACAAGTTATGAAATGTGCCATTTTAGAAAATCTATCCACCGCTACAAATATAGAATCATTACCTCTTCGTGTCTTCGGAAAACCAAGTATGAAATCCATTCTGATATCCTCCCAATGTCTCTTCAGAATTGTCAAAGGCTTATACAATCCAACATTCTAACTACTCCCTTTTGCAGCTTGAAAAACTCTACAAATCTGTAAAAATTTCCTAACATCCTTATGAATATGTGGCCAAAAGTAATTCTCACTTACCAATGCTACTGTCTTATTAATTCCAAAGTGTCCTTTCAATCCTCCACTATGTTTTTCTTTCACCAAGCTACCCCTCATTGAACTCTGAGGTATACACGATTGATTCCCTATGAAAAACATATCCTATTGAATGAAATAATCCAACCATTGAATCCTATCCTCCAGGATTGGTTCTTTACAAGCTCTCCAAGGTTCTACAAAATCTGGGTCTTCCTCATACAAGTTCTTCAATTCATCAAAGCCTAATACCTCCACTCTCATCTCTACCAGTAAATTCCTTCTCCTACTCAAAGAATCAACAACTCTATTCGACTTTCCACTCCTACGTTTCAAAACAAAAGTATAAATATGTAAGAATTCCACCCATCTCATGTGTCTTTGATTCAACTTACCTTGGCTATTCAAATACTGCAATGCCTGATGATCTGTATACAACACAAACTCCTTAGGCAACAAGTAATGTCTCCAATTCTTCAAGGCTTGAACTATGGCATAAAACTCCTGGTCATACATTGAATACCTTCTCCTAGCATCATTCAATTTCTCACTGAAATAAGCTACTGGTCTTCCTTCTTGACTTAATACTACTCCAATTGCATTTCCACTTGCATCACATTCTACCTGAAATACCTTATTAAAGTCCGGTAAATCCAACATAGTCTGCTCAGTCACCTCTGTTTCAACAACTCAAAACTTTGATCTGCTCCAGATGTCCACCTAGAATCTTTCTTATCCCCTCTCATTGTTTTTGTCATAGGACTACAAATAGAACTGAAATTTCTAATGAACTTCTGGTAGAAACTAGCCAATCCATGAAATGATCTTACCTCTCCAATGCCTTTCGGCATAGGCCATTGAACAATTTCTCTTACCTTCTTAGGATCCATCTCCAGTCCATCGACAGATATCACAAATCCTAGATATACCAATTCTTCCTTCATGAAACTACACTTCTTAATGTTTATCAACAACTTCTCTTCTCTCAACCTCTGCAAAACTTGTATTATATGCAACAAATTTTCTTCTCTAGTCTTACTGAAAATCAAGATGTCATCCAAATAGACAATCACAAACTTACCTAATAATTTATTCAATACCTCATTCATCAGCCTCATGAAAGTACTCGGTGCATTTTTTAGTCCAAAAGGCATCACCAACCACTCATATAATCCTTAATTTGTCTTGAATGTTGTCTTCCACTCATCCCCTTCTCTGATTCTAATATGATGATATCCACTCTTCAAATCTATCTTTGTAAAGTATTTAGCTCCACTCAAACAATCCATAATGTCATCCATCCGGGGCAAAGGAAATCTATACTTCACTGTGATTTTGTTTATGGCTCTAGAGTCTGTACACATCCTCCATTCTCCATCCTTCTTAGGTGCTAGCACAACAGGTAATGCACAAGGACTTAAGCTTTCTCTAATCAAACCCTTCCTCAACAAATCTTGCACTTGTCTATTCAACTCTTCATTCTCTATCGGTGTCATTTGGTGCTGCTTTATGAGGCAAACTAGCTCTAGGAATTAGATCCATGCAATGACTAATACTCCTCACAGGTGGAAATCCATCAGGTACATTATCTGAAATGATAGCTTCATATTCTGCCAGCAACTCCTTTATCTCCTCTGGTTGTTCTTCTACATGCTTCAAGTCTTCAACCTTCTTAGGAACCAAGGAATAACACATGTTATCATGTCTCAGTCCATCCAAAAATATCCTTCCATCAACCAGACAAATTCTAACATTCATACAAACCTCAACTTTAGGAACATCCTCCAATGGAAACAAAGTCTGCTTCATCCTATTAGAAAAAATGGTATATGTGTTCTTCTTTTCATCATGAATAGCTTGTCTATCATACTACCAAGGCCTTCCCAACAAAACATGGCATACATCCATAGGCATGCTATCACATAAAACTTCATCACGATAATTTCCTATCTTCAATTTCACCGAACATTGTTCACTTACCAGTATCTTATGCTCATCTTGAATTCATTCTATCTGATAGGGCTTCGAGTGTTTCAATATTTCTAGCTTCAATTTGGTCACCATTTCTTCAAAAACCAAGTTCTCGGAGCTTCCACTATCAATAATCACTCTGCAACATTTACTAGCTACCTTGCATCTAGTCCAGAACAAATTCTTTCTTTGCAATGGTTCCCGCTCCATCTGACTTTGACACAATACTCTTCTGTTCACCAACACTTCTCCCTCTTCCAGTTTATTAGATGATCCAACATGATCTTCCTTAGCAAAGAATGTTCTTCTACTGTTCTCTATCTTTCTACTTGTCTCTCCTTGATTACATTCAAATGCTCTATGTCCTTCTCCACCACACTTAAAACAAGCTCCCCTGAATACTCTTTTCTCCTGTCCTCTATCACCTTTTATATAACCCTCATTCCAGTAACCACCATATCCTCCTCTCTTGTAAGAGTTTCCATAATCTCTACGGTATGGATTATCATTATTATTGGCTTCCTTATCTTTATTATGATCTGCAAAAGATCCTCTTCCTCCTCCAGTAGAAAATATTCCTCTTTGAAATCTTCTGCCTCTTCCTCTCTGTCTCTGCTCATGTATTTTATTTAGCTTCTCTTCTTCTTTTAGGGCACTTTGATATGCCTCCTCCACACTCAAAAACTTGATCAAACTGATCTCATCTTTTATAGACGGCTTCAAGCCATTCACATATTCGGCTACTTGCTCGGTCTCATCTTCTAAATGTCCAGATCTAATATTCAACTTGTAGAACTCCTCAATATACTCTGTCATACTTGAATCCTTTTGCTTCAAATTCTATAACTTCTAGAACAAAATGATCTAATAGTCTATGGGCATAAACTTCATCTTTAACTTATTCACCATTCGATCCAATAATTTTATCTTCTCCTTTCCTCTTCTTTGCCTATCTTTCTAAAAATGTTCCCACCACAGGGATGCATGTCCTTTCAACTTTGTACAAGAAATTTTCACCTTTTTGTCTTCAACAGTACCTTCAAAATCAAAATACTTCTCCATCTCCATTATCCAATCAAGTAATTTATCTGAATCCAACTTACCACTATAATATGGTGGATTGAAAAGTATTTACTCTGGTTAGGGCTCTTATAAACCTCTCTTCTCCCTGATTGAGGCCAAGTTGATTTTCTCTTTCCCCTTCTTCCTGTTCTTCTACCTCTTCATCACTCACACCATCAACTGGTCGACCTCTCCTCTGGGCCGTTTCGACTGCTTCTAATCTAGCAGAAATTCCTCTCAACATCTCCATTATAGCTGGGTCTACATTTCCACTCACTCCATTTCCTATACCATTTCTTCTTCCCGCCATATTTACACAAGTCTTTTGCAGCTGTAGGTAGAATCCTCAGTCCACCACCCCACAACAAATCTTCAAGAAGACTCCACAAACTCTCACGATCTCTCATGAAACGAATCTTGTTCTGATACCAATTCAGTGCAGTCATGATAGGAGGGTCCTCAAAGAGAATAGTTTGGACTGTGCAACAAGAGTTACACGATAGAAGCCACACTGAATATGGAGGAAAATGCAGATTCAAACATTCTTATTACCATAAATTTTAGTTACAATCAACTGACAACATCCAGATTCACAGATCGGGCTCACAGGCTTGATACAACATGCTCGAAATACAATATTCCTATATGCTCCTCAATACAAGCCAAAGTATTACATATCAAATATATTACTCATTATAATTTCTTTCCTAATGATCTGTTACAATGATTTATATCACATTCAGAGATCTAGAATTCTCCGCATCAGCCAAAGATCATTACAATCTCCGATGAAGGAAATGTAATGTGTGCATGAAATAGGTTGGCCTTAAATGTGAATTTCTCCTCGGTAGGTGCATAGGATGAAGTGTGGACTAAAATTAAGGTCGGGGACACTCCAAAGAATAATTTGAAACACCTCACAAGGATCTACAAGTTACGGGAATGATCCACAAGAGACGAAACTAGCCGTTAGGCTTGAAATTGCTTTGGTGCTCTGTTCTAGAAACTGTTAGTTAATCTGGAAGTGATAACTTTCCAAAAAAGTATCCAATCATTCAGAAATCTTGGAAGAAGGGAAAATGAACATGTCCACAATGAAACGTAGATCCTTAGGGTTTAGTGAGCGAATATGATGAAATGCTAAATTTTCCAACTTGAACTGAACAAGAACAAAACTGAAATGAAAATATTTTTGGTTGATGCAGGATTGCAAAGAACCAAGGATGCTCCTACATCATGACTACTGCCTTTACTCACAATTCACTTCCCTTCTATGACCTTTTTATGTGATTTACTTCTTACATCTTGCTCTTATCAACATTAAGACTCATGGTTCTTAATTTCTATATCATTGCATGGATGTATTGTGCATTTATAGCTGCAATTACATTCATGGCTATGTAACTTCATGAATGCACTTGAATTGTTATTGAATCTCTCTCATTGAATCTCTAAATAAATTTCTTGAGAGCATGAAACCTTATTATATACCCTTCCACCATAGATATCTTGCTTATCAAGAGATGGCATTGCCAAAGACATGATTTGTGAAGGAGTTACAAGGTGATTTGGGTTAGAGATTATTTGGCTCTCAATAGAAATAGTAGCATTCATTGTGACAGACAATTGATTTTGGCTTAGTTTTTTTAACCTCTTTATTAAAACTATAATCTACTTTACATCTTGTACTAATTGTCTAAAAATAAGTCATGTCAGGTAGTGAATGTTTTTCTTTTGAAAACTACTATCTCATGGATCATTGCCCTTTCAATATTTTAACTCTTTTCCTTTTATATCTTCAAATGACTATCCTTGGATATTATATACACAAACCTTCAAAATTACTCATGGTGGTGATAAACTCATTTGGTATCTTTCAAGTGTCTCTATCACAACCATCTTTCATAGATAACTATCTTTCATTAATGTCTTTAGTTCTTTTTCTATTGTCATTTGTTATATCTTTGGAAGGTCTTTCAATATTTCCATAATCCTACACCTCTTTTCATCTCTTTTGAAATGGTATCAAACATACACCAATATATATGAACTCTAAACTTGCATATTTATTTATTTAGATATTTTAAGAAAAAATCAAAACCTAAACTTCTCATAAACCCAAATACCTTTGCAGAGTTTAAAACATTGAGAAAAATAAGTCATACATGGCATAATATGAAGATAAAGATGTAGTTCATAACACGGGTAAAGTACAAATGGACTCCTAGAAAACCTCCAATGGCCTTGCAATGTGCTCAAAATTCATTTAGAACTTTGTAATGTCATGTTTCATTTGTATTGTCTCTTTCAATGTGTCATATCCTCTACTTGGTCTTTGCAACGTGGTGTGATCTCTACTCTGCCTTGCAATATGGGTAAAAGGAAAAAATATTTGCAAAAAACTCCTTCAACACCGCCAAGAAACCCTAATACCCTGGGCTACATGGGTCTTCAAGAAGGAAAAATTGAAACTTTCCTCTTTTCCCTTTTGGTGCCTAGACTTTAGCAATTTTTTTTCTATATTACCTTATTAAAACCTTCTATTGCAAGCTTTGAAATTTTATAAAAACATTCTTAGTTTTTAGAAATGACCATTTTTAAACAAAAAATATCAACAACTTTGGCGACCTGTAAGGGTGTTTTACTTGTTGAAACTCATAGAACCAACTACCTTAAACCATCCATTGGGAAAGAGAGTCAAGGATATATGCACCTAACTCAAAAATAAACCTGGCTACTAGCTATTAAGACCTTGAAATTGTGAACTAAACACATAAAAACAATCAAAACTTGCAGTCCCCTAATGGAAAAACAAAATTGTTCATCAACACTTAGAGGAAAAAATGCATAAAACCTTGTGCAAAAATACTCATTAGCAAGAAATAAAACTAGCTTAATATGTAGAAAGGACCGACCATGCCTCTAAAACAAATTTTGAGGTGAATCCTATTGATTGGGATTGGTATGTTTTCTCCATAAAACTTAAACAACTAAAAGGTATTATCTTGCTTGTACTCAAAAATTACATAAGGCCCTCTCCACAAAGCATCCAAATTTATGTGTTTTCTAGGTTTTCTCTTGAGCTCATCCTATTTGAGGACTACAACTCCTTCTCTGAACACTTTAGGTGCTAATTTATTTTTAGACAATCTCTTTACCTAATTTTAATGTAATTCCATTATCTTCATTTCCTTATCTTTGGTTTCTTCCAACTCTATCAGCTATACATACTTGATTATCATTAGGTCTTCTTTTGCAAATATTTCTAGCTGATTGACTAACTCAAGAGCTAGAAGCTCAATTGGCAAGGGTATTTTTACTTCCTTTCCATTCACCAACATGTAGGGAGAGTTGCTAGTAGATATTTTGGGAGTGATTTTATCCAATCATAGGGAAAATTTTAACTTTGTATTATGAGTCCTTTGGTTGTCTTCCATAGTTCTTTTGATAATCTTTATCGAGTTCTTGTTTGTTGACTTACCCAAACCATTACCTCGAGGGTAGTGATTTGATGTGGTATTCAAGTAGATACCATTCTTGACAATCCACTCACTTTTATTTTTCCCCACAAAAGATAAAGAATTATCAGATATAACGGATTTTGGAACACCAAACCTTGTCATCAAGGCTAGAAAAATTGAGAACACTTTCACTAGCTTCCTTTAGAGTTGTAGCTACAGTTCATCTAGTGAAATAGTCAATAACTATTAGTATCCACTTATGACCAGATCTAGAAGGTGGATTAATGGCTCCTATAAATCAATTCCCCACCTCATGAAGGGTTGTTCAACCTGAATAGGCTGCAAAGGAAGGCTGCTAAGTTTTACTTACCTAAATATAGTGCACATTTCTTGCACTTTCTTACCCATGAATGTAAAGTTTTGAATAAACTAGGCCAAAAATTTAGCCTACCCTAATTATTTTCCATGTTGTAGTTCTTGGTGCAAAGTGACCACTAGTTGTCCCATCATGAAAATCTTGCAACACTTGCTCAGTTTGGTTAGTTTCAATGCACCTAAGTAAAATACCATTGTAATATTTTCTAAAAATAATGTCATTTATAAATGCATAAGAAATGGATTTCATCGTAAAGTATCTCTTCTTAGATCTATCCATGTTAAGAGGATATTCACTCATTTGCAAAAAATGGACCGTTTCATGCACCCAACTTGAAGGTGCATCACTTACAACTGTTTGTGAGTCATCTTGGTGAACCAAAACAACTTCTTTGTTCTCATTCTTGACAACTTTAATTTCTTCAGCTAGCTATTCATATGGACCTTTACCTTTTACTAGCTTATTGACCTTGATTTCTACATCATATTCCATGACCTTGATGGTCCAACCAACTCTCTTTTCACTCAAATACTTAGACACGAAGAACTCCTAGATAATTAGGTCAGTAACTATGTGCAGGTGTCTTATCTAAGCATAAAATGAAAAAATTAAAGAAATGCAAACAAAGAAAACACAAACAACACCTCACGATTAGGCCTAAGTTGAAATTGAACAAATACAAGAAAAGAGCGATGCTACCTTGCCCAAGTTGATCGGTTGGTTGGCCCTATTGATTTTTTGATTTTGTGTGCTCCTAGATCGATTTTGGCAGCATAACAACTTGTTGTAGCTTGATTTGGATGCAAAAAGATGGCTGTAGATGAAATATTGAGATTATGATGAGAGCTTGAGGATGAATGATTGAATGTGATTCAATGGTTGCTAGGGTTTTGGATGATTGAGAATAGGGTTCTTGGATGAATGTGGTAGATTATCAATGTGAGTGGTTAGGGTTGTAAAATGGCTAAGTGTTAGCCATTTAGCCAAGGAGAGATGAATGGAGGGTCCAAATTCATTCTTGGCCAAGGATAAGAGATCAAGGGTGGAGATCAAAGGTTGACCAAAAGGAATTAAAAATTCCTTTTTAATATGCACGGGGAAGACAAAAGGAATAAAATATTCCTTGGAAAGCCTTGGGTGAATAAATAGAATTTTAAATTCCTTTGGAAAGTACACAGGGATTGTAAATGGAATTAAAAATTCCATGAAGGGTCTTGGGAGAAAAAAATGGAATTAAAAATTCCATTGGGATGTGACAAGAGTTGAATAAAGGGTTGATTAGACTAGTTAATCAATGATTAGGTGAAGGTTAGGTGGCTAATGATGATTAAGAGCTAACTTGCAAAATTTGGAGGATGTGACACATCCTAATAATGGATTAGGAATGTGCACATCCCTAATGATGGGATTAGGAGATGAATTAGGATTAAGTGTGGATGAGACATAAGGGGAATTAAATAAGTGGGTTATTTATTTAATTATTTGAAGAAAGAAGTGAAAGGTAAGGTATTTAATTATTTAACTAAATACCTTAGGGATTTAGAAGACTTTAGGGGTATTAATTAAATAATAGTAGTATTACTTAATTAATGTGGGTAAGAGGATATTTAGATGAAAAGGGGAAATTTGACCAAATATAAGTTGTCAAATTTAGATGTCTACAGTAACCATTAGATACACCTTGTTGTTTGAAATAAAATTTCTAAACCTTTTTAGAATTCCAATAACAAATAAAAAATGATTTTCAACAAAACTATACCTTTTCTCATATCCCTCCAACCCTTGATTGAAAAAGGCTATTGGTTGCTCTAAATATTCTTCATTTTTTTGCACTAGCATAGCTAAAATGGTATCAATATTTCCATAAGCATACAATATAAATTATGTAGAAAAATTAGGATTTACAAGTGTCGGTGTTGGTGCTAAAGGCTCTTTGATGATTTCAAAACTAGCCTTTCCTTCTCTTGACCAGCTGAAATGTATGCTTTTCTTTAACATAGATGTTAGGGGATTCAAAATATTAGCAACATCAGGTATAAACCTCATAATAAAATTTCCTTCCAAGGAAAATTTACAAACCTTTGTTTATGGATAGGTAGAAGAAAGGCCAAAATATCACTCAGGCTTTTAGGATCAATGGTCACACCAAGCTTTGACACCACATGGCCAAGTAACTTACCCTCATGAACAACAAAAGTACACTTTTTAGGATTGAGTGATATGCCAAACTCTCTACACTTGTCAAAATTTTTCCTTAAGTGAGTGAAATGTTCCTTTGCATCCTTTGAGAAAATAGTGATATCATCCAAGTATACAAGGACAATCTTGTTCATGAGGCCTTGAAAACCAATATCTATGGCTCTTTGAAAAGTTGTCCTAGCATTAGACAAACCAAAATAAATCTTATTTTAGGCCATAGTTCCCAATTTTTTAGTTAAGGTTGTTTTGAATTGGTCTTCTTCCTTCACAAAATCTTGGTTGTAACTAGAAAAACCATCTAGAAATGAAAACCTCTCAGAACTTTAAATAATTTTTAAGATTTGCTACATAGATGGCAGCAGGTAGTGGTCCTTTAATGAGGATTTATTCAAGTCTAAAATCTATGCAAAGTTTGATTTCCCCACTCTTTTTCCTAATAGGGACAAGATTTGGAACCAAAGATGTATGCTTGATGGGGAAGATGATACTACCCTCTAATAATTTGTTCAACTCTTTCTTCATTAGGTGTTCAAGCTTTCGATTTAGAGGCCTTTGTGCTTGTCTTACTGGTTTACATTTGGTTCAAGCTCAATGGTGTGTTATGATAATGTTGGGTCAAAGCCTTTCAAATCATGATATTATGAAGCAAAAATATCATTATATTCTTGACAAAGTGAAACAAAAAATTGCTTTTCATTGTTAGTGCATACCTTGCCAATCTTGAGGATTTTTTCCTTGAAAATTTTAACATTTTCATAGTGTTCTTGTTTCACCATGATGCTATTTTTCTCTTTTCTTTCTTGGTTATCAAAATTAAACATATATTCCAAGGTGACCAATCCTTTAGGTAGCTTTTTGGACCTCAACTATATAATCTTATCACTATATTGTTGTTGCAACTTATCTTGATTGCTACCAGAAAATTTAACCTCTTCAACCAACAAACTCAAAATCTATTCATCACTATCAAAGACTTGTCAATGAACATTATTGTCAGGTACGAAAGGCCTAACAACTACCTTGAAATAGTGTTGTGATTTACCTCTAGTGATTTCACTTGGAATATCGTAATGTGCACCTATGGCAGCTAAATTATTTGCATGCTTGTTTTGATTTCTAGGTATGGACAACAAGTTAAAAGCATGAAAATATTCAATAATGTCCCATACCCTATGCTTATATGAATTTAACGAATAATTATTGGTGACATGGAGAAATCTTACTTGGTTGATAATTAACTCACTATCCCCATATACTTACAAATAATTGATTTTATTCTTTCTTGCCCATTCTAACCCATGAATTAGTGTTTCATACTTAGTTGTATTGTTGGTACAAATGAAGAAAAATATAAAATAAGAATATTATTTATCACCTTGAGGATATGTAAGCATTACACCACCCCCAAGACCATTTTTACTCCTTGAGCCATCAAAATTTTACTTCCAACACTCATTAAGCTGATGTTCTTGACCCTTCATGAGGTTTGGTATGATAGGTTCTTGTTCATGGATCATGCACACTTCAAAACCTCTTTCTTCCAGCTATTCATGGGAAGAAAGATCACATTTTTCATCTACCCATTCATCTCAAAGTATATCAAGTATGCATTCTATAGGAGTGTTGGGCTCTTGGACAATAGGTTGTTCCTCTTGTTCATGGCTGGTGAAATTTGTATTGGTAGCACTAGGGACATAAGGTTCTATATGGTCCTTGGAAATAGATTTTGGTTATACTTTTAAATTGGTGCCATACATTATTTTAAAAAGCGTGTGTGACCAATTAGATGACAAGTAACTAGCTATCTTGGTTGTGAAGTCTCTTGAGAGTCACAAATAAAAGTATGAAGGCAAGTCAATCACATAGATATCTTGGGGAATTGAGAAGTTAGGACATGCATGTAGTGTGAGGCTCAAACCTTTGATGAGTCCAATTGTGTTGATGGTTGTTCCATTCAACTATACTAATCATTTAGAGAGGGTTTGGTATTCTAATCTTAAATCATCAACTATTTTCTTTGGCATAACTGAACTGCTAGCACCTAAGTCAATCATGCAATTATGGAAAAGATGGTATCTTATAATAAAAGACACATAGAAAGGAGGTGGTTTAACCTCTTTGAATTTCTAGTCACTCATTTTTTGTGGTGTTTGCAAGTAATACCCTAGTTTTCTCTTTAGGATGTTCATTTGACATGCTCATGTTAGACAAGGCAGCTTGCAAGAGGTCCTTTTGCCCTAGTAATGACAAAGAATCCCACATAGACATATTGGTGCTAGAATTATTCATATATTTAAGAATTTTAAAAGGCATTGAACTTACTTTATATCAACCTGTTGATGGTGAAAATGACACAAAAAACATTAAAACAAAATATTTCTACTCTATTTCTCCTAAAAAAGAAAGACAACATATAGTAGCCTAACTCCCAAGGTCCTGGTAGCTGGTTCTCAGCTGTCTGGTGTCACTCAATCGGTTCATGCAACTGTAATGTTCAAGGGGCCTGTGCTGGTAACAAAAGATTCAAGCAATGACTCATTTTATCAAACCGTTCTTGTAAATAAAGGGGGTTTTAAACAAAAGAAAAAGATAGATAAAAGGGTAAATGAGTAAGTATAAATCAAATTTATCTAGCATCCGGACATATACCTTCAATAATGAATATTTTCTAACAGATCAAAAAACCAAAGCATGACACAATTTACAGAATAAACTATACCATTGCATGCATCTAAGGTGCTTAATTTAATACCACTATTCACATATCACAACTATATCCAAGATTTCAAAAAGAACACACACATCCATTCATTGCCAAGGTCATAGATTAATAGACTTTAATAACTTCAATTCAATGATAATCTAACAAGATAATCCTTAAATATGGTTTCTTCTAATGACTTTCATCACATAATAAACTAGCATGCTTCAGCACAATCATTGGCATTTAGATAGATTATAACTTATCAGCCTTATCAAGTAGAACTCCATTCTAACACCATATTGCGTAAAAACTTGTAACTTTATTAATTGTAAAGTATCTACTAACAATGTATCTCAGTAATCACTACAAAATTCTATCTCCTAATATCGAGTAAGCCAGTTCTATTCTCAATTGGCCGACCCTTACAATATGATACCCAAAGGGTATTTATAGATATACAAAAATTCGAACTCCACTTCTATTTTAGGTCATCCACCTTTTCAGGAACTAAAATTCTCTTGGAAACTCAGATCAATTTGATCTTGAGTTCTTACATTAGACATTCAGTTAAACTAGAGAATAGAAAATAGAAGAGAAAATGCCATGCGCCTCAAAACTGTCAGTGCTGCATGTAGCATGCAAAGAAGAAGAAAATCATGCATGTAGGAGATCTATGTATGTGAAGTTGGATCTGCAATGAACTCATCATAACTGGTGAAGAATTGCTGTAATATATCTATTTCTGGCCCATCAACCCAGTTGTCCTCAAACTTAATTCACTCCAACTCTTGTGCAACAAACCCTCTCATACCTTTTATTTTTTCCAACTCTCTTCTAGCAGCTTTTATTTCATCTTTGACATCCATTAGTTGATCTATCATCAGATCTTCTCCATCATCTCCTTTCTGCATGAGTCCTCTAAATATTTCATCCCATTTCTCTTTGATCTGACTCAAAGGCATGCCTTCCTTGGTTAATACATTTACATCTACAATGATAGCAATGACTGCTTCCAGCTCCTCAAACTATTCAATCAGATTATTAATAGCTTCTTGAACCTCACTCCTATGTTTACACAAGAAATCTGCTCTGAATCGGAGTATACGAGAGGTTTTTCCAACAAAATCCTTATTATCTTCCTCAAGTATTGACTGTTCAAGAAGAGTAGTCAAAGGCAATGTATTAACTTTCTCTAATTTTTGACTATACTCTTTATACTCCTCTTCTTGTTTCTCCGATGCTTCAATATATATATGCATTTCTCTTATTAAATCTTCAGTGCCTTTGTAAACTTCAAAACCCTCAACCAAAACTTCACCTACTTCCCGATTTAACTTGTCCACCCATCTATCTACCATCTCCGCTTTACCTCTTACCTGCACCAAATCATCTACCTCCTTTTTGCTTAAGAAAATAGGAGTCTCAATGGCTATTACCTGTTGTGATCTCGGAGAGGAGACACTTCTCAAAAATGAATGTAATTGATCCAATCGAGCCTTAAGCTCATCCTTCTTCTGTTTATCTTTTATCATTCTTGACTTGGTTGTTGAAGCCACTACATCAATCAGGTTCATCTGCTGATTCCTAGTGGGCCTTCCTAAGTTGACAGTACTCAATTGATAATCTGTTAGTTGCATGTCTCCTACCTCCTTTTCTGTCATTGGCATGGAATACTCAGCAACAATCTCTCCTTTGTCCGTGAGTCTAGTAGAGTGTAGGATCTTGGCCTTCTTTTTAGGCCTCTCTTGTTCAATCCCCTTCATCATATCCTCCTAATTGAGAGGTTGTGAAGGTGTTACTTCCCTTTTCTACAGGTCCAGTTTTAACCAAGTGGGAGCACTTGGAGCAACAATCATCATAGAGGAAGAGGAAGCAATAGTAGTAGAAGGTGGCTGCACATTTACCTGGGGTTGAGAGTCAACCCTTGATTTCTCTTGTTGTTCTTGCACTATATGCATCTGCACAAGCTTTTCAACCTCTTCCCTATCTTTCTGTTCTTGTATCTTCTTCTCTTCTTCTTCTTTCTTCAACCTTTCTTCCTCCAGTCGATCTCTCTCCACTTTTTCCCTTTCCAATCTTTCCAATCTTTCCTTTTCTATTCTTTCTTTCTCTAGAGTTTCCTTTTCCAGTTTCTCTTTCTCTGAAGCCTCTAGTCTTTCTCTCTCTAATCTTTCTGCCTCCAAAGCCTTAAGCTTTTCTGCCTTTGCTTCTTCTTCTTTTTGGTGAGTTTCTTCTACAAGTTTCAACTTAGCAACCAAGATTTATTTCTCCCTCCGGTTTCTTGCTTTTTCTTCTTCAAGGTCATGAATCTTTTGTATTAGTTCCAACTTGTCATTCTCTGCTTTGACCTTGAGTTCATGTTCTTGTTACCTCTTCTGTTTCTCTACTTCATCAGCTGCTGCCTTAGCTTCAATTTGTTTGGCTTTTAATTGTTGCTGGTGTAGTATAACATCAACTTGTACCTTGGCATCAATTTCCTTTTGTTTCTCTAAAGTTGCAGCTCTTGCATCAGAATCCTTCTTCACCTCTTCAAACATCATCCATTGATCTTCTTGTGTCAAAACCTGCTCAGTATCCTCCTCTAGAGGCATATTTTCTTGCATATCTTTTTCTGACTCAATTTTATCTGAATCTATCCCAACATCAATAATTTCTTTCTCTAAGGCTACTTTTCCCTTTCCAGCTTCAACCATACTATGAAGAGCTCCCTTTTGAACTTCTTTATTCTTCTTCCTTGTAAGTGGGACTTGTGCGGATGATTCACCCAATGTAGGTGTTGAAATAGTTGATCCCTTTTGTACATCCTCTTCTTGTGTTTCCTCTTCATCATGTACCGCCTCAAGTTCTATCTCTTCGATATCTAGAGGAAAGAACTCCAAAGGCTCTTTAGGAGGTGTCTTCCTTTTGATCCTTTTGTATCCCTTACCCTTTTTAGGGGCTGGTCCTTGAGGATTGTTGCTTCTTAGAACTAACCATTGCACACTCCTATCCAATAATGTCCTTCCAATTTGCTTAATATCAATAGTTTCTTTAGCATCCCAATCAATTGGATCCAAGCTCTTGGTGCCAATGTTCAAAGCTTCATAGGATGGATCCAATACAATTCCATCATCCACCAATGTGTTAGGAATGTTATCTTTAACACTAAGCTCTGACATGAGTGAGATAGACAATCTTTTATAATTTTTCTTTCATAGATCATACTCATCTTGTCGGTCACTCCAGAAGTCTTCTAATAGATTAAAATGTTTGTCAAACACCGAAGGTAACAAAGCATACATCTTACCCTTTGGATCAAAGTGCCTATGAGCTGTGTATAAACCCAATCTCAACTGTATTAGCTCACTGCAAACAACCTTTGCTCCTACTAGATGCTGACAACCATACTCACCCAACTTCATGGGGAACTTGTGACATCCCATTTTATGCTTTATTCCAAACCTAGCATTGACTCCAAGAGCCTGATATGCAAACTCCATTAGCACTATCCTGTTATTGCAGCACCTTGGAAGCAAATGTGGATGGCCTTCAAAAATAGCTAACTTGAAATATGTGAATTTGGGATATTGAATGTACCAACATCCCCATTCAACAATGAATGCAATGGATTCTTGACTCAACCTGTACCCTGCATCTCCATTCAATTGGTTGATGACTACATATATGAATGCATCATTGACTCTTTTGAACCGAGTCTCAACAACCTAAAGAGGCAACTGGTTATAGTGCTCCCACACTTTCTTCTGTCCATCCAAGACTCTCATTATGCCCACTCTGTTCAAACCTGGGAAAATACCCAACCTTGCTGCTGCATACACAATATAAGAAGTCATAAAGAAACACTTAGTGTTTCTGATGTTAGTCAGCTGATCATGGATAGCATTGGATATGATCATAGGACAATCAAATTGCTAGACTCCATTTAAGATTGTCTGGATGAAAGGAAACATCCACTGCTTGAACCAAAATGTATCCCTCTTCCCAAAAAATCTAGATAGCATCATGATCAAATCTGACACCTCTTTATAGAAATCTACCCTCTTTGGCTGGTTTGCAAGCTTGCTTAAAGATTTCTTTTCTGTCTTCAACCACCTTTTGTTTAAATGAGATTTATTGGAGTCCTTATACTAGCTGTACTTCTCTAAGGCTTCTACCTCATCCAATTGCACCAAGTTCTTAGGATTCGGGACATTGAATATACTTTGCAATGCTTGAGGAGTAACATCAATAATCACATTGTTTTGGGAATCCATGCACTGTCAGGTAGCAGGATTGTAGGCACTGGCTACTGTTAAGATCAATTCCGAGCATTGGATTGACAAGGGAAATATAGTGATATGTGCCAAACTGGAATCAACTATTCTTTGTGTCCTTCTTGTTAGACCTTCCCGTTCTGCAAAGGTTTTTGCATATAGTTCCTCAAAATTGTACTGGCATAAATTGGTATCGGTGATATCCGACCAATCTGATTCTACTCTGCTTACTTTCACAATAAGACTCCTGTGATTATACCTTAGGGTATAAGACAACTCTTCTGGCTTCATCTTCCTTGGTTTAGGCACTGCCTTTGATGTTCCTGCAGGCCGATTCCTTTGAGCAGCTTCTCTTGATGTTCCTGACATCCTCTTAGCTTTCCTGCAACAAAAATCTAGTTAGATCCTTGAATGAAATATCTCGAAATGTGTCTTGAAATCATACCTTCTAAACATACATCGGAGGCGGAACTAGGTAGCAAACACCTTAAATAATCTTCTTTCAAAACACTGCCGGGCTCGGAGTCAGAACTGGAATGAACACTCTACTAATAAGAAGCGGACTCAGAGTCAGAAGTGAAATAGTGACTAGAACCAGAACCGGAATGGAAATTGATTTGGTTTCCTTCAGATTTTCTGTTTTCATATTCGGGTTCGGTTCCGCTTCCGCTTCTGACAGGTAAACATTTTTATAAAGTAAAGCTTCTTACTAGTAGCGGAATCGGAGACGGGATGGAAAAATGGAATTGACACTAAACATAAAAGACATTCAAGACTCTAAATCAATTCCGACCTCACTTTCGACCATGTTAACCTTGACGTCATCAATAATTTTATCAACTTTAAAGCATAAATCCATGGTTAAAACTAAGGTCATATTAAATGAAAAGAGGGCTTAGATACATCATGAAATTGACCATGCCCATATGATCATGGGGATGACTGTTACTTTAAGGCATCATATTTTAATCTTTTAAATGTGATCATAGAAAGACACGAAACCCTAATCTAGAAAACCGGATAAAACTAGGGCACAAATTTAACCCTTGCTAACTTAACCTAACGAATGCGCAATGAAACCTAAGTAAAACTACAGATTTAACTAACCCTAACTCACTATAAAAACATGAATTTAATCTACCTCACTGTAAATCCCTAATTTAACCAACGCCATTTAAAACCCCAATTTAATCTAACTTACTGCAAATCAAAATAGCACGACATGATCATGACTAAAACGTGAAAGTGACCGTGCTCTAAAATAGAAAGAATAAAAAACGAAAGCAAAAGAAATGAAGAAATAACCAGATAAACAAATAAAGCAAGAACCTACTCAAACAAACATACCAAGAACCATGAATTCATTTAAAACGAAATGATTCAAAGCACAAATAAACACAAAAATGCAACAGTAAATAAACAAAGAACAACAACAATAAGAAGCCCTAACTCGAACAAAACATAACCCAGCTAACCTTTTGAACCGATTCACAAGTAATAATCTTCTCCTTCTTCAATCGATTCGCTCAAATGAACTATGCCATTGCTCTTCCTTGCTCTTTAATCTCTTAACAATGATAATAATAATACGTTTAATCCTTAATGAAGGTAAAAATGAGAATTTCTACCTACACGAGCAGCTGTCATTAATGCATTAAATGAAGTTAGGCGGAGTCAGAACTGAAAGAGAACCAACACTTCACTACAGTGCGACTTTAGTAAAAACGTCAATGACCCAAAAATGGCGGGGGCGGAGTTGGAATGGAAACTGATTCAGAAACTTAAGAAATTTCTTAACTTTGTTTCGGTTCTGGTTCCAGTTCTGCCGATAAAGCAGAAAATGAAACCAAACACAAAATGTAAAACAAAAGACCGACATAATAAAACTTAACACAAGGACTAGACTAAAACAAAAAATTGAAAAAAAAAAACGGAGGCGAAGACGGGATGGACTTTGATTTTGCAATTTTCATTAAATACCAACTTAACACCCAATTTGGCTCCAGCTCCAACAAAGACAAAACAAAAGATCAAAAAGCAAGACTGTCGAGATGGGGCCCAGAATGAGTTTTGCTTCAAGTTCTAGAACCTGATTTGGTTCCGGCCCCGGTTCTGACAGAGAAATTTAAGAAAAACAAAGTGTTGGAAAAACAAGACTCCAGACTTTCTTTGAAAAACAACAAGAGATAAAAATAAACAAAGGGGGACCCATTTTGACCAAGGCAAAAGATGGGGTGGTTATGCAAGGCATAACACAACCCTTTTGGATAACAATATCCACTTGCAAGGGTGCCGATTATGACTGATTTACAAGTTGTTCCTTACTTGTTATAGCTTAATATCTTTGAAGAACATGCACATTACTTTCCATAGATGGACTAGCACTTGTTTGGTTTGCTTGAGGATCCATTTGTAGAAATTTATCAGTTGGCTGTCTCAACTCCACAACTCTTTTCTTTCCCCTAGTGTTTGTTGCAATATCAGAGTATGACTTATCCATACCACAAAATTTCCCTCCTTTCCAATTCATAAGTGTTGCTTCACCTTGAGACTCACCTTGCTGCTATATAGGTACCTCTAGTGAAGTGGTTGACTATAAAATTGGGGTGTTTTGCACCATTAAGGCCTAATTTATGACACTATTTGAACATGTGTCCTAGTTATGGGGCTGATTGCAAGGAAAACAACATTCGTAGTCTTGAGCCAAGTTATTTTGAATAGGGACCAACTCTTTTTAAGTAAGTGCTTGGGAAAACCTAGAATTGGGTGCTTGCATTTTACCTTGGTTATTATCATGGTAAAGGAGTCTATTAGGTTGAGGAGGCTGATGAACAACTTGATAAGTGGCTTGGTAAGGTTTGATGTTTTGATTTTTCTGCCTCTTAAGATTGACTAATTCATTTCCAAAATTTTTCACGTGACCCTTTATCTCTTAGATCTCTTGAGATTGGGATGGGATAACCTTTATTTGGGTAGATTCTTGATAATATAAGGTTTATTTAGTAGGTACAACAAATAGAAGAGATATTTCCAGGGGTATATGTGATTGCACTTTAGGAAAAATTGGCATTGGAGACTTTGGTGTAATCTTGCCAGCTTGTATAAGACTATTTTATGCCCTTATTGTAATGTAATAAGTATAAGGAAGTGTCCTTCCTCTCATTGATTTAATCATCACTAAAATATCATTGTTTAAAGCTCTTAGAAAATAAAAGAAATCATAATTAGGAGAAGGCCTTATCGTTTGAGGAATTTTGTCTTGTGCTTTTTTGAAATAAAAGTTGAAGTCTGTCATATGCTCATGTGGAACTCTCTTTAAGGTGGTCAATATCTCTACTAGTGAAAGGTGATATTTTGATTTTACCTCAAATTGTCTACACAAAACATCACCTAGTTGATCCCAAGTGGTGATGGAATTCACTGCTAATTCCCTGAACCATTGTAATGCTTTACCTCTTAATGAGGTAGCCAGGATTCTGATAGAAACATTCTCAACTGTAATATTGTGGACTACACAAAGTGATGCCACATCTTTGATATGTTCAATGGAAGTAGTTTATTTTTCTCCATTAAAGAATAGAAGAATTCAATGTAGCCATAGTGATATCATCATGTTGCTACAAGTTAAGTGGAATACCTCCATTAAATGACACAAACAATTGATTTCTAGGTGCAATATGATTTATAAATATATATGGAAAATTCCTATTAGGAGGGGGTGTAGAAAGTGCACTCCTTCTGACTATTCTACTTCTTTTTTTGGGTGGAGAGTTGAAATTATGAGAATGGTTCTAAAATCCCTTTAGTTTTCACTTTTTCACTGATTCCTTAAAATATAGAGCTTCTAGAGTCAATAGGTATGGATGTGACACCTCTTGAAGGTTGGAAACATTGCTGCACATACTAGAACAACAATGTAAAGTAGATTGTATTGAGCTAAAAACTAATTTTTAGTCCCATTGGGCATTGCCAAAAACTGTTATCATGGAAGTGTGCACCCTTGTTGAGTTGATAGAATCACTCGATCACCTCATGAGACATGAAATGATCTCACTAAGTGTGGGATCAAATGACAGAGATCAACCTCCAGATAGGGCTGGATCCCTTGATGATTCTCTTAATTTTGAGTTTATCCTAATCTAGTATGACTATTTTACCATGGAAAAGGGATAAACGACTATAATTTGAACCTAAAATATGGATAGTGATGCACTGAAATATTGAATATTAAGAGGTTTAAACTCTTTTACATGCAATCTTAATGAAAATATGTTTGTTGTTACACAACTCTATTGTTCTACCTTATGTTCTAATTTGTTTGCCAAAAAGTGACCTCTCTATTGTTTTAGGAGGAAAATGAGTTGTTTTCACAACTGAATCAAGTAATCTAGATGTTTTCTAAATAGTAACCAACACATAAAGAAGATTTTTTTAAGGTTTTGTAGTTGTTTAATCATGTATAGTTTAGAGGTTTTAGTATAAAACACAGGAAAGTTGCATAAAACTAATCAAAACACAACATGAACTAGTACAATGAAGATGCAAACTTTCTTTTTTATTGATAAAAATTCCTTACAGGTTTACACATAGTCTAAAATATGACTTGTTTTGATTGAAGATGCTTGAAAAAGTGAAGTATTACAATGCATTTTAGTCTCAAGACTAAATTTTATGAGTTACAATACATAATATGAGTAGAAAGGAACTAATCCAAGTTATCCCTAGGCATCCCTATATGTTGTCCAACAGCTTCCTAAGAACTAGCAACATGTTTTTGCATCATAAATACATTTGCTTGCCTTGGTTTTCTTGGTCAAATCTCGTTTGGAACCTAGTTGTTTTTCTCTTTTGAGTGCAGGTTGTTGAAGACAAGGGCTTGATTTCTCTAAATTTATCAAGCTAAAGATGGTCCTAGATGCTTGAAAAAGTAGGTGACTTGATCAAACTATCCCCTATATGGGTAAACCCACAAAAGTGGTTTACAATTCGAGTGAGGAAAGAAAACTTGCAAAAAATTACCCCATGCAAAAAAAATTGGTTTTTGGGGTTCGAGCGAACCAAAAAAGGGTTTGAATGAACCCTTGTTTGACTGAACTAGTTAAATACAAGGTCCCACCATTCTCACCAAAAAAACATGTTTTGAAAGGGGGTTCGCTTGAACCCCTAAGGGTTCAAATGAACCCCCGTTTTCCCTCCTTCTCCCCCTCAAGGACCAAAAAAGTCTAAAATTTGCACTTTGAAGCTCGGGTTGAGGATGAAAATAGAGGAGACCCAATTGGATGATGGTATTCCTTGGAACGAGCTATCCAATGAATATAATTTTAATATGTTTTGGTTTTATTATGTATTTGTTTTTTAGTTTTATTAAACATAGGTTTTTCATCGAAAATCAATCTCCCTGTTATGCACATGTGGAAAAATAGTAGATTATCAAAAAAAAGTTTTAAAAAATATGATTGCACTAGATATTGAAATCCTTGAAAAAAAATTGAATTTTGATACATACAAATTTTTTTACGTTGTATACGGTTTGCCTATGTCTGAATTATAATTGGTTTGAATTCGAAACTTGATTAAGGAAAAAATATTCAATAAAAAACTATGAGATCAATTGGAAGCACTAGATATCAGAGTTACAAATCTAAATTTGAAATAATTAGAATTTTATCCTTCATGGAAAAAAATTCATGTTGTATATGGTGAGCGTCACTCCTTAAAAATTTTGTTTGCTGGAAAAAGCTAGTTTTCAAAGGAGATGGAAAAAGAAGTGCAATCTGATTCCAATTTTTTTGAAAAAAAATATATTTAGAATCTATAGACGAAATATCACAAATCACTAGTTTGCATCATCTTCAAATTCCTCATGGTTTAGCCGCTATAGGTGCCCGAAAGTGAATATTTAGCTAGAAAAAAATAATTTAGTGTCTAGTTTGGCCAAAAATTGTAAACCACTATTGTGGGATCACCCATATCTTCTCACCTACCTTCCAACTCACCAATTGATCCCTATATACTTAAAATTATCCATAAATCCTCCAAATTGACATGAATGTCCTCAACTTGCTTTTAGGTCATGTGATAAGTGATGATGATTAAATCCATTAAGCTTAGGTGTAGGAGACTTCTTAGGACTTGTAGCTACCACTTGTCTCAACCATTGACATCTTCTTAGATTTAAATTTTCACTATTTAATCCATGATAATATGACATGTGTTTTAGGTCTTTGTATGCCTTCTTTCAAGGTCTTATTTTCCTTTTGTAGTATTATTTCTCTCATTCTACTCTAGTTCAGAAGCACTTGACTGTCATATTTTGTGTCCAATATACCTTTCCTTTATCCTTTGATGCCATCATTATTGGTGTTGGTCATCAAGATGATCACATTGTCCATTGTCAAGCTCACATATTCTGTCTACTATTATGAGCACTCTGCACTTTATATCTTTGCACGATCTTCTATACTCCACTCACTTACAGGTATTTAATTCTTACTATCCTCAAGACTTCCCTCAATTCACTAAACCTTAATATTAGATCTATCCTCTTACTCATCAAAATCATCCACTATAAAGTCTTCAAGAATCATCATGAATATGACTTGCAATATGTAAATTATGATGGACAATCTCATCCTTTTGGACTGTCATTTTCTTCCACTTGAACACTTATAACTCAATGTTATATTTAAAGTTTGAGATTGTCCTTTCATTTTCACTTTGAAGTCTCAAACTACCTTTCAAGCATAGGATTGTACCTTATAGAATGGTGATAGACCCATCTTTATGGCTATCAAGCTTTCTTAGGCCTATGACTATCATACTTTACTTTTACTTCAACTATCCTCTATTACTTGCATCATTGCTAGGTACATGGAAGTCATCATGTTTCTTATACCATTGTATTTACTCTTCACGATCTTTTCCAATTGGTTCACTGCCCTTTACCCCCTTCATCTTGTTCAACTGTCACTAGTGATTTTATCATTGATATGGAACTAACCTTTTAAAGCTAATCCATAACGTCATTGTCATTAAAGGCCTATATGATTTCATGTCATGCATTTTGGGCTATCTTACCACTGCCTTTTGACATTCCATGAAACTTTCATAGTGCATTGTCACTGTGGTTTAGTCATACACTCAGTTTGTCCACACTTCTATATTTCATTGAACTTTTCCTCATGTTTCTTAGTTTCAAAACCAATGTCCTTTCACCTATGTTTGAGCATCACTAAACTGTCCTCTTAGGGTTTATTAACTATGATCTCAACTTTGTACTATCTTCTAGCCCTCTATTATCATTTATGAATGACTTTGTTCAAATCGTTGAATTATTTCTCTAATTGACCTTGAAGCAATAAGGTTAGGTACTAGAGAATATGGCTAATAAGATACTCTCAATCACAAGAAGTGACCAGAGAATAATGAAAATGTTAGGTATGAGTAAATGAGCAATTTCAAAGAAGGTCCCTTCTATGCTTATTAGTTCATATAGTAAACAATGTCAAATTCTAAGAAGTAGGTAAGTGTTCTTGCTTATAGAAATGGTAGTGAAGAGAGGTATATCAACTATAATTCTCATCAATTCCACCATAGTGTAGGTGGGTACTTCCATCAACCTCATATCACAAGGCCTTGACATTTTCTCACATAACTCCTTTAGGTATAAATAATAGGAATGATAGCAAATATCTAATAAATCCAAAAACATTGTCCAACTTCCTTTGATTGAACTCCATATCTTCCCTTCTTAACCCTTTTTATTGTTAGAACATGAATAGGTACAGGTCATAGGGTATGTATCTTATTGTCTCCTCAACTTCTAAACTTCCCTTTTGATCTTTTCATTCTCTCTCCATAGGTTTGTTCTTTCTTTCTCCATAAAAATATTTAGCTGTCTTCTATCATATGACATGGTCATGGTGTTGGCTACTTTATCTCTTGTCATGCACAAGTCTACAATGTTCTTATAACATGTCCATAATAATCTTAAGGTTTTATGAGCCTTTTACCACTGCCCGTATTTAACTTTTGACTACTTCATTCATGATTGTCACTTATGGATTATCATAGATCTGACTTGTAAAACTCAATAATCTCCCTATCTTCTATAGACCATCACTTATCATTGCTCCTTATATCTTGAAATATTCTCTTTGAACCATGAATCATTAGCAGTACTGTTAGTCTAGTAATTTAGACATTCCATAATGTTATCATGTCTACACAAACCATGTTGAACCCCCTATCCTTGTGAGGGATCTAGATGCCAGTCTTGGAGCGTACAATGGCTAGCATTGTCTTCTAGCTCTGCCCCTAACTTTTCCCTTTTCACAGTGAAACTAGTTCACTGCCCGAGCTTTACTCACAATTCACAACCCTTCTTTGATCTTTTTATGTGATTTCCTTCTTACATCTTTCTCTTATCAACATCAAGACTCATGGTTCTTAATTCCTCTATCATTGCATGGATATATTGTGTGTTAATGATTGCACTTACATTCATGGCTGTCAATCTTTATGTACACACTTGTATTGTCATTGAATCTCTAAAGACATTGTTTGAGAGAAAGAAACCTTAATGTCTACCCTTCCACCTTAGATCTCTTTCTTATCAAGAGATGGAATTTCCAAAGGCATGAGCTATGAAGGGGTTATAGGGGAGTTGGGTTAGAGCTTATTTGGCTCTCAATAGAAATAGTAGCATTCATTTTGATGGAGAGTTTATTTTTTCCTATTTTTTTATCCTCTTTCTTAAAAATAACATCCACTTTACATATTGTACTAATTGTCTCAAAAGAAGTCATATCGAATAGTGATTAATTTTCTTTTGAAAACTATTGCCTCATGGATCATTGTCCTCTCAATATTTTGAATCTTTTCCTTTTATATATTAACATTTCTATCCTTGGATATTATGTGCATAGACCTTCAAAATTCCCCATGGTGTTGATAAAATCCTTTGGTATCTTTCATAGATAGCTATCTTTCATTAATGTATTTGGTTATTTTTCTACTGTCATCTACTATGTATTTGGAAGGTCTTTCAATATTTCCATAATCTCATACCTCTATTCATCTCTTTTGAAATGGTCTCAACCATACACCAAGATATATGCATTTTAAACTTGCACATTTGTTTCTTCAAAGATTTTAAGAAACTTTCAAAACCTAAACTTCTCATAAACTTGAATACCTTTGCAAGTTTTAAAATTTGATAAAATAATACATACTTGGCATAATATGAAGATAGAGATATAGTTTGCAACATGGGTAGAGTGCAAATGGACTTCTGGTAAACCTCCAATGGCCTTACATGTGCCCAAAATTCATCTAAAACTCTGTAACGTAGTGTTTCATCTACATAGACTCTTTCAATGTGTTATATCCTCTACTTGGTCTCTGTAACATGGTATGATCTTTTCTTTGCCTTGCAACATGGGTAAAAGGACAAAATCTCTGTAGAAGACTCCTTCAAAACCACTAGGAAACCCTAATACCTTGGGCTTCTGTTATAAGAATGGAAATATTGAAGGTGTTGTCATTGATGGCAACTGGTCAACTAGTTATCAACTAGTTGTTGTTGGCTGTATATGTCGAGGATATTGAAAAACTTGTAATAAAGATATGTTATAGGTGTTTAGTGGTTGATTTGAGTTTTGGTTCAGATTTCATCCTATGTTTGTGAAGTTTAGACATGTTCATGGTTGTTAGAAGATGCTATATCCAAATTTTTGGTTGTTCATTCATTGTACAATGCAAGTTGTGTTCACCAGTTGTGAATTGTGGTTTTTTGTGTTTCTGGTTGAGGTCCAAGAGAAATGTTGCTGGTTCAGATTTCTCTTTGATGAAGTCTTATGAATTGTGGTTCTAAAGTTGGGTTGCCTTAATTCTATTGAATATAGTTTCAGAATTTTGAAGATTCGTGCTTAATGGTTCTATGTGTTTTACACTGGTTTGGCCGACTTTGTATGAAATAATACTTTCAAGGTTGATCAAGCATGTGTTTGGGTTGCCCTCATTCTAATTCCACCCTAGGATGTTTTGGCACCGAATTTGGATATGTTTCAAAGTTGAAGATTGTATAAATACAAGATGAATTAGTGGTGAAGAAATATACAAGAGCAAAGAAGAAGAGTAATAAGAGAAAAGAGAAAGTGCAGTTTGATGCGACATTGATTCTATTTAATGAGTGTGTGTGATGTGAGTGTGGCACACAGTGCTAAGCTTGATGCTAATTTTTTAGATGCAGTGAGTAGAAGGTGGACTTTATCATTAATGCATGTCTACGAGTGATTGTGGTGTAATCCTCTATTGCATTGGGATTGTAGTCCCTGTGTAAAAATTATTCTTTCTCTTCTTTGTATCTCTATGGTAGTGAGCCCTCTAGGTTGTTAGCCCCATTGGATAATGAATCCTTGTTCTGGACAGTGAGTCCTTGTTTTGGCAGTGAGCCTTATTTTAGGTAGTGAGCCTCTTGTAATTGTTACCTAATTTTCACTACCAGCTCAAACAAGTAGAGCTGAAATGTAAATTCAAAGCCAAAATGTACACAAAATGTTCAAATTTTTTCTACTAAGTACTCATATTTGTGCAATGTTTCATTATAGTGTAAATTTTAGTGATATTATCCAAAAAACATTTCAAAATGGTATCATAAGATTGCATAATTTTTGCTGTTTTATTCATAATGTACAAACCAGAATCCCACACAAGCCATGGGAGTAACTTAATTTGATTTTCATAATCAAATAAGGGGTACATGAATTAAAGTAAACTATACAATTGAGAATAAAGAAAGAATAGGGTAGAAAGTGATTCGTCATTGCGTGGAATGACAAATCGTTGACAAGTTGAAGTCTTCAGTTGTGACTCTGAATCAATCCAGCTCCAGCTCTAGCTCCAAGCTCCAGCGTACCTGCAAGTTGATAGAAGTGTGGTTAGAGAAATGCAAATCCCTATCATATGCCTATGCTATCAACATAAATATAGCATATAATTAATCAGGCACCCATCAAATGATTTCATTAAAAAAGGCATAAAAATCAAAGAGGAAGCTTTCAGCTTCTTTTATTTTGCTAACACGTTTGTTCACTGTGCAGGAACAGGTTCATTATGTTCGTGATCATTTTATCAAATATGTGGAGTAAAACGGGCTCCCACAAGGGTTGAGCTCGACATATCAAGGAGGACACACTCTCAAGTTACATATGAGAGTTCATTAATATTGTCAGAACAATCATCAAGAGAGTTGTTGAGACTGAGAATATAATAATAATAAGCAACCTTATTACAAAAGATCCAGAAAATAGCATGAGGAACTCATCAATTTTGAGAATACATTTAAATGTTTTAGCTCTACTTTTCATTTTTCACATTGCATATAAATGAAGCATACAACCTCTTTACATTGAAGAGAAACAAAGTACTCATGCATTGAGGTGTTTTCATAATTTCAAAAGCATATAACAGTCTATAAAAAGGATGGGAGGAGCAGTGATGCATGAATAGGTACAATTGCTCATCAGTTATAATAGCCAAGAGTCCCTAAATGATGAAGTAACAACCATGGCTAACAATGACTATCAATATCAAAGTTGCTTTCATTTCCATCTTAAGCTGAAAGTAAACTTAGAACATAAAGAAAGACAGTAAAAAATGTTTAAGTAGAGTCTTTGTGATATATAGAAAATGAAATATGATGATTAAGAAGACATCATGGAATCTTGCGAGAAACATTCAGTATGAAAGGCATGGTTTCATTTTAGAATAACACCACCATTTTGAGCCACTGATTAATCCATCAAATTCAATACTGTGTGGTGGTAAGAGGGAACAAAGAAATAATCAAAGAGCCAGCCTTAAAGGATATATAAAAAAGAAGGTGCAATAACAACCTTACAATCATCGCTTCAGGTATGACAACCATGAATAATGAGGTACCATGATGAACTAGGCCATCTTCAAGATTGGGGACATTTTTTTGTAGAATAGGTGCTTCTAGGAAAAGATCACAGTAGCTTAATACTTATAGCATCAACAAGAATTCTTTCATCAAGTCAAGGAAAGAGAAAAATTAGCACTGTTAGTTATACTGAAGTTTGATAAGAACAGTCTTTGCAACTTTCATACCAGTGTACAAAAATGACATTGAGGTGAGTGAACAGTAGCTTGAACAATAATAGGAGGAATGCAAAGTCAACGGTTAAGGAATGATGCTAACCCCGAGTCAAAAAACTCAGGAGATGCAATAAATGATATATGCAAAGAGCCAAACAAAGTATGTAGGTTTTACAATGAAGACAACCAGTTTCATTTTTTTTGAGAGTAGAGCGAAGCGACCCCAGCCCTAGGGTTTTATCCCTATGGACAAATGGTGACAGTCAAATACCCTTGAGTTAGGGTTTCAGTCAAGAATAAGGTAAAAAAAACATACAAGTGAAGCTACAAATTTACCTTTTGAGTATGTCAAATACAATGTAGATTTTCACAGTTTTTACTATTTTCGGGGATACCCACTTGAAGGTATGAAGGGAGAATGAAAATATAGAAAAGGAAGGCTATGTTTCAAGCTTATGTTCCATTGGTGTTCACTTAGAATGCAAATTTTTTTAATATGAATAGCCGCGGCGATGAAGGAAAATTTTTGTTGGTAATTTTAGAAAAGAGATAAGCAATACTATTTCTCTTATATTACATTCAAATTCCTTTAGAAAGAAGCTACAAGAACATGTAAAAACACTGGTAGACCGACCTAGATTCACATGATAAAATATGAAGAGTTTTCTGCATTATGAATCCGTTTTGAGAACAAACAGGTTGCCCTTCGATTTTCAAGGAAGGAGTAAGTTACAACCATTTATTTCAAGCCTTTCTATCTTCAGGAAAAATGGAGAAACCCTAAGCATGTATAAATTTTTGGAGACACATAGAAGCCCCATGTCCGCAATCTTTAATATTTCAAATACCCAGATGCAAAAATACATGGGCCAACAAGTGGAGAAACAAACATAAATCTCTAATTCTCTCCCGCATAAAGAAAAAATTGAAGAGGAGTATTCAATAACTTGTCTTTGCTGAGCTCGACTTGAGCTTCTTTCGACGTAAAACAAAGCTTAATCAATGCTCTCAATGGCGTCCATTATTGTGGAGATTCTCTAGAACAATAAATACCTAGAATTTTTGAAGATAAGCGACTAAATCTTCCTGTAAAGAAAACACGCCCGAACAGTAAAGCATCACCATCACAGTGGATGTCATTTTCTACAAAAAACAATGAGAGGCTGTGGTTGTTTAGCTCAAATAATTGCAAAGAAGGCTCAAGGGGATATCAAATATTAGCATGTTGGTGTTTACTTGAGCATAGAATGCCTGAAAGTCCAGATGAAAACACTTGAAGAGCCCAAATATTCACCATTGTTTCAACATAATTCTCATCAAACCCTACACTTGGCGACACAATGCTTCTCCAAGAAGTGAAAATGTCCAGAGTGATGATTAGGGTTCACTCGTTTTAGGTTTCTTTTGTTCTTCCCTTCATCATTTCTTTTGAACGGTGAATATTGACTTCTAAGTCAATTAAAAATCATGTAGATAATAGAGGGGCCAAAATAATATTTGAGGAAAAACTATATGTTTCATTATATAGTATATGATATGCATATATTGCATGAGGAGGCTGACTGCATGCGTGAGGACTTTGAGTCTTCGAGACTTATGGTTAAGCAAAGTGTGATGGATATTTTTGGATGCATGGAGCCGTAGGTTATTTTTCTTTTTTACATGATTCTTAATATTTGTATGTGCTAAATACTATGTGAAGTTTATTAATTAAATGATAAATTATAAATCATTTAATTAATTTAACTATTTTAAGTGCAAATATAAAACATTAAGAAAAGATGGAGTTCTAGTTCACATGGGCGGATTGACACAAAAAAGGTGGCTTTCACATGCTTGGGCCCACCTTTTGAGGGATTTGTAGTTCAGTTCATGTGCTATTTGTTTCAGTTATCAATTGACCTTGAGTTTGGACCATCATGCGCTCATTTTGCATGGGTTTGAGCCTCTTTTTGAAGGCTTTTTTGCTTTTTCTCATGGATTGCCTTGGAGTTATCATTTTATCACTAAAATTGACTTTTAGTTCCATCTCCATGCCTTTTGAAGGCTTTTTGTATATATTGAGGAAATTTATTCATTTTCCTCTAGTTCTTGTTTTTCTCGTTTGCATTCTGCAAAGTGAATTATTTGTAACTCAAGTTATTTAAGATTAATACAGTAGCAGGTTTACAGTTCAATTAGTGTATTTTTTGCAGAAAGACTCCTTTCATTTACCATCATTTTAGAATTTTCCTTCAAGATTTCAAGCATCATTGTTATGTAGGATTGATCGAAGAAGTTATTGTGTTAGCAGTTTTCAAACCTTTAAATACTTCTGTCTCCTTCATGAATTTCTGTATGCATCCTAGTTTAAATTCATTGGTTAAACATTGTGCAAATCAATGATCAAACAGTCTAGTTGTGGAAATCATTTTTTTTCCTTCTAAGATTGTTTCTTTAAAGCCTCTGTTTAAAACATTTAAGTTATTGAGCTATTAGATCAGGTTGTGCAAATAAAAATAGTGGATAATCATTCTGTTAGTTAAGTCTGCATATTGGTTTCCATTGGTGCATCACCATAGTTAAGATTTATAATTCTGCATTTAAATTTTGTCTTTCTCTCTTTTCCCAGCAAGTTATTCAATTATTAATCATGAAATCATATAGGAACCAACCTAGAATCTAGAGGTCTAATTCCTTATAGGGTATCCACAACCTGGAATTAGTTCCCATGTTTCAACAGATTGCTGAATTTCACCATTCAAGCATTCAGGTGCAATCTGTTTGACAACTATTTTTGGCACGCCCGGTGGGACATATTTAACAATTGAAACTGTTGTTTTGGTATGTATAGCAGTATACCAGCTTTTCAGAAGAGATATATCAAGTACCTGGCAACTCTGTTCTTAAGATTCAAAGCAGATCAGTAGTAGCCAACTTTTGAGAAATATCCAGATGAGAAGAAGCTCTTCTCTATTCGAATATCTGCAGCTGTCTTCGCTAAAAAGAAGAGGAATGACAACAAGTAGAATACCTGAAAGGCCTTCAAGAAACCTGTCAGTTTCTCCAAGTTTCAGAAAAGAAATAATATTTTACACATCAAGGAGAGGTAGATCATCAACAATGTAGCCAAGTGCACATTCTGCTTCACCAAGCTACCGAGTGTCTGTTTCAGCTATACCAGTTTTACAAGCTGCAAATTTTAGAATACTAGCAACTCCGATGGCCAGAGCACATGCGTTTTTACCATTCAATGGGGGAAACCCATTGAATCTAACTTAGCATGATGATATACCAGTTGCAGCATTAAAAAGTTTTCCCTTTTTCACTGGCGAAGAGAAAACAACTCCAATAGAGCATATCAGAGATATGGCTTCACTATGCGGAGTTCATCATGTTACTCAAGATAACGTCATGTTAAGGCTACTAGTAGCATCATTCAAAGGAAAAGCGCTTCAGTGGTTTTGCGGTTTACTAGTTAACACAATTGTGACATGGGATGATTTAGGAGACAAGCTGAGCAAATAGTTTTTTGATAAGTCTGATCATCTATCTCTAGTCGAACAGATGACGACTATAAATAGAGCGCCACAAGAATAAATGATGGACTTCAACTTCAAGTTTCAGTGAACCTAGACTAAGATTCCGGTAATGGTAAGACTTACACTTGATCACGCTTTTCTATATTATCTTAGGTCATTAAATAGTGATATAGCTTTAATGATTCAGTCAATGGGAGGATTAACATTACCAGCAGCCTATGATATCACTATTAGAGAGGAAAACAACCTTATTCAGGCTAGTAAAATTGCACCAAGGCCACCTATGCCCATATTTTCAGATATCTATCCCTTGATGCCAATTAATTTGCCACCTATTGTCTCAATCCCATCTAAACTAGCCTTAGGGTATTCAGTAGCTATTCAAAATGGTGCTTTTCAAGCACAATCAGAGTTTCAAGAGCTAAAAGGTAATCATCAAGAGATGGAAAAATTATTGCAAACAATTAGCAATGATTTAGTTAGTCTCAAGAGGCAAAAAAACTAGAATTACAAGCCTTACCAAGCACCTTTTCAGCCTAGCATACCACCCTATCAGGCTGATAATCAAGGACATAAGGAATTTTAATCCTAGGCCACCATACAATCAAAATCAGAATCAAAATGCTGCTAGCTCATCTAAGGAGCTCGTTCCTATTAAAAATAAATTAGCACAGGACTACGTATGGTGTTACCCATGCAATCAACCTCATAACTAGGCTATGTGCATGAATGGAGTGATAAATCAAGCCTTGATGGTTCAGAGCACATATGCTGCAACACAAAATACAACAAAAGATAACAATGATTAGAATGATCAAACACAACAAGATGATATGGATGTTGCCATGATGAATTGGCAAGGCAACGAATTTTGTGGAGTAAATAAGATATAAGGTCAAAATCACTCAGATACATCTATTGCAGTGAATACAAGATCCAAGAAAAGAGAAACATATTTGAGACAACGAGCTGTTTCTGACAAACAATAGCCTGAAAGTGACAAACAACAAGCTGATAAAGTTAAGAAACAAGCTGTTTAGTAGAAAATTCAAGTTCTAGTAGCTGATAAGGAGCAGTCACAACTCTCTTCTTCACAAAATGTTAAGATTTTACTAAGGAAGCAAGCTGAGCCTGCCAAAGAACAACAAAAACAAGCTGAACCAGTTCAAGACACGAGAAGTCAGCCAAATCCAGTGCAAAAGGATACAACTCTTCCTAAAACCCAACATAAGGTTAGTTCTCCTGCTTTTAACATTGTTGATCATATGAAGAAAGCGACTATTAGAATCACCATGTTGGATGCATTACATCTACTTGGGCAAAAAGAAGGTTTGCAAGAAGCTTTGGCCAAAATTTCCATTTCTGACGAAACAACTAAAGAGCAACCAAGAGTTCTTACAAACAGTTCAGACAACAAAAATGGGCAGTCAACTCAAGAGGTAAAACCACCACCCTTTTATGTTAGTCTGATAATTGGTAATAGCATAGTGCATAACTACATGATAGATTCATGAGCAAGCAACTCAATCATGCCCAAACAACTAGTAGACAAGTTAGGTCTTGAGTATGAGCCATTGTCAAAAGGGGTAGTCCAATTGGATGACACAACCATTAATTCTGTAGGAGTTATTAAAAATCTTCCCCTTACATTGCATGCTTGTCCGAATTTTCAAATACCACAAGACATTTAT
The DNA here is from genome assembly GCA_007115665.2 of Sequoiadendron giganteum. Taxonomy (NCBI): domain Eukaryota; kingdom Viridiplantae; phylum Streptophyta; class Pinopsida; order Cupressales; family Cupressaceae; genus Sequoiadendron; species Sequoiadendron giganteum. The sequence goes on from CM021103.1 coordinate 326,123,558, forward strand.
GTCATTGATCTCCCACTGTATTTTGCTGTTTGCCTATCTAGAGATTTCACTGCAAAATTAGGTGGTTATCTGTCATCAGACTGGTCTCACATATTTTTTAGAACTAGATATGGTACTAGAGTTACCATTAAGTCAAAACCATAGGCTAAAGACCATATTGAGCCCTATGTACCAAATCCTATAAATGCAAACCTAGCTTTCCATGATCAGGAGGATCAATCCATGACCCTCGACCCCACGTTACCTATAGAAGGCATACCTAATATTAATTTAGATGAGTGGGCAGCTAAGAATCATGAGGTTGACCCGTTCAGTCTCATGGACAAAGTAGGTTTGGGCATTTATATGATTCAGGAGCCTGATATCACCATTCCAAATCTAGTCAAGGAGGAAAAAGGGGAAGAACAACAAATTGATAAGCTTTGGAAGCTATACTTTGATGGATCAAGGAGTAAAATTGGTGCAGGTGGAGGAGCAATTCTCATATCACCTGAAGGAGATAGGTATTATTCAGCTTTTAGATTTTCTTTCAGTTGTTCTAATAATGTTGCTGAATACGAAGCATTGATACATGGTCTAGAGTGGGCCAGAAAAAAGGAAAATTAAGTGTTTACAGGTGTTTGGTGATTCTGAGTTAATAGAAAATCAAGTAAGAAATATGAATTTAACAAAGAATGATTTGCTAAAATTGTATAAGCATCGTGTTTGGGACTTAATTGAAGAGTTTGATGCATTTAATTTGCAATCAGTACCAAGAAATCAAAATAAACAAGTTGATAAACTTGCTGCCATGGGATCGCAGTTTGACATCCCAATTGAAGTTCATAACATGCAAGTGTAGCAATATGTGAAGGTAGTTGTTAGACCTTCGGTACCTAATAATAATGTAAGTTGGCAGATTTTCGACAGTGATGAACAAATATGCCATTTTTTGATGGAAGAAGCAAAATTTTCTGCTGGAAACTAGCACAAGTTTGATCAGAAATATGGTGATCAAATCATGTAATTGAAGTCTAACAAGCTGCCAAAAGGTTTGGTGCTCTTCAATCCATTTTCAACACTGATGATCAGGTTAGAAGAGATAGATCCAATATCACAATGAAGCAGAAACATTATGAACCGATAGAAATATTCAAAGACAAGCTTCTCAAGCTTGGTAAAGTCTATATAAAGGAGGAACAACAAGATTTTATCTCACTTTGTCAAGAATTCAACGATATCTTTGCTTGGGAATATGGAGATCTGAAGGGTTTTAACCCTGAGTTAGCTCAACACACCATTGAGCTAGAACCCAACACAAAACTAGTCAGACAGAACCAAAGGCCCCTGAATCCGAAACTAGAACATTTGATGAAAACATAATTGAATAAGCTGATTGAAGGTAGTATTCTATTTCCAATCAAGCACACTTCTTGGGTATCTAACCTGGTGCCCGTCAAAAAGAAGAACATAGAGATAAGATTGTGCATTGATTTTCGTGATCTAAATAGAGCTTCACTTAAAGATCACTATCCATTGCCTTCAATGGAGTAGATAGTGCAGGTTTTTTCAGGATCAAAAAGGTTTTCATTGTTGGACGAATATTTAGGTTATAACCAGATTTTGGTTATGGAGGAAGACCAGTATAAGACAACCTTTACCACCAAGTGGGGTACTATGGATTATAGAAAGATGCTGTTTGGTTTTTCAAACACAGGAGCAAACTTTCAAAGAGCAATGGATATGGCTCTCTAAGGTTTGATAAACAATTGTTTTCTTGTTTACTTAGATGGTATCACCATTTTCTCACGAAATGCAAATGAACATTTTGGTCATCTTAGACAGATATTCAAGAGATGCAGAGAATATGGAATCTCTTTGAATCCAAAGAAAAGTATTTTTGTTGTTCACGAAGGTAAGCTTCTGGGTTACATTGTATCTAAGGATGGTGTTTCCATTTACCTAGAGCACATTGCAACCATTCTAGCTTTACCACTTCCTGCTCACAAAAAGGGTTTGCAGAGCTTTTTAGGAAGAATAAAATTTGTTAGGAGATTTATTCCTAACATTGCAGGGTTGCTACAACCTCTCACAACCATGCTGAAGAAGAACATGCAGTTCAGCAGGATGAAGGAGGGTAAGAACAATTTTGAATAGATTAAAGAGGCACTTGCAGCAGCCCCAACACTAATAAATCCAAACTTTGATCAATATTTTATACTCTATGCGTTTGGTAGTGTTGATACAATTTCTGCCATGTTATGTCAGCAAAATGATCAAGGACTTGAGCAACCCATCACATTCTTTATTCAAGTCTTGCATGATTATGAAATGAGATATTCTTTTGTTGAAAAACATGTGCTTGCTATAGTAAGGAGTCTTAAAAAGTTTAGACATATGCTATCTAATAATAAGATACATTTGCTAGTAGCTCACCCAAAAGTTAAGGAGTTTCTATTGAACAAAGACATTAATGATAAGCGTGCAGGCTGGATAACCAAAGTCATTGAATATGACATCAGTATAAAGGTTACCAAGCTTGTTTGAGGAAAGGGTCTATGCGAACAACTTGCAGAAAAGGAGCAGAACAACAATGAAGAAGTCACTATAGTTCTAATAAATGAAGAAGAACCTGCTGTTTCAGCTACTTCTAGCTGATTGGATTCATCAGATGATCCATTACTTGCATATTGGAGATTTCCCAAAAGGTATGGACAAATCTAAACGAAGATATTACAGATTACAAGCAATTCCATATGCAGTAATAGATGATGTTTTGTATAAAAAGGATTTCAATGGAATATTCCTCAGACGTATTAGACCTAATTAGACTGAAAGGATTTTGGAGGAATTCCATGATGGACTTGTTGGAGGTCACTTTGCACCACATACTACAGCCTTGAAAATTATGAAAGTAGGGTCCTATTGGCCAGATCTTTTCAAGGATGATTATACTTATGTCAGAAAATGTGCTAAATGTTCACTGTTTGTAGGAAAACAAAAGTTAACAGCTCTGCCCCTGAATCCAATTCAGGTTGAGCAACCATTCAGAAAGTAGGGACTTGATTTCATCAGTCCTATTAACCCACCATCAAGTGCAGGGCCCAAGTGGATCTTGACAGCAACAAATTACTTCACCAAATGGACAAAAGTAGTTGCTCTAAGAGATGTGAATGAAACATCAGTTCTAAATTTTTATCAAGACATAGTTTCTAGGTTTGGTACACCTGAGTCCATTATTTTAGATAATGCTTTAGCCTTTATTGGCTTAAAAGTTTCAAATTGGTCAGTGAAGAATAACATTTATTTGAATACTTCATCCAATTATTACCCTCGGGGTAATGGATAGGCATAATTGACAAATAAGAATCTGATTAAGATCATTAAAAAGATAATTGAAGATAATCAGAGGTAATGGCATGACAAACTTAAATTATCCCTTTGGGTTGATAGAGTTACACCAAAATGATCAACAAGTTTTTCACCGTAAGTTTTGGTTTATGGAAAAGAGGCCAAGCTACCTATTTCAATAGAATTCCCAACTCTGAGCTACATAAAGGAGCTGGAGTTACTTGAGGAGCATCCAATGCAAGTTAGGCTTGCTGAGTTAATAGAGTTGGATGAAACCAGAAAAGAAGCTTTCAGAAAGCTTCAGATTCATCATTGTTAGATGAAGAAGACATTTGTCAGGAAAGTAGTAGCAAGAGTCTTCAATGAAGGTGACTTAGTTTTCAAATGGGATGAGTTAAAGAGCAGACCTGACAAACATTCCAAGTTTGATTCCATGTGGGATGGCCCATACATAATAATATAAAAGAAAGAACATAACACTTTCCATCTCTCAAGGATGGATGGAGAAGTATTGCCAATTCCCGTTAATGGGATCCATCTCAAGTAGTGCTATTAAGCAGCTTAGTCATTGCTGTACATAATAGTATAAGTTTCAGTTTCAATATGTTTTCAATAAGTGCTCATTGCACATTAGTATAGTTTTCATTCAGTAATTTTTCGCTTTCAATAAAGTGTAGTCACTACACAGGGTTTCAGATTCTATCATAAACAAAGTTGCAGTAGTTTCTTTCAGTTTGTTTGTTTTGAAGCTGAGTTACAAAGGTTTTTAGAGGGTAAGAGCAAGAATAGACTCCATGCCCAATGGATAAGCTACATAACTAGTCTATGGTGTTTAGCAGGAAAACACTCCGCAAAGGTCACCAATTTGCTACCTATTTTTCACTAGCAGCTAAAACAGGTAGAGCTGAATTGTATATTCAAATCCAAAAAGTACACAAAATGTTCAATTTTTTTTTGCTAAGTACTCATATTTGTGCAATGTTTCATTACAGTGTAAATTTAAGTGATATTATGCAAAAATCATTTCAAAATGGTATCATAAGATTGCATAATTTTTGCTGTTTTATTCATAATGTACAAACCAGAATCCCAAACAAGCTATGGGAGTAACTTAATTCGATTTTCATAATAAAATAAGGGGTGCATGAAGTAAAGTAAACTATACAACTGAGAATAAAGAAAGCATAGGGTAGAAAGTGATTCGTCATTGCCTGGAATGACTAATCGTTGGCAAGTTGAAGTCTTCAGTTGTGACTCTGAATCGATCTAGCTCCAAGCTCCAACGTACCTACAAGTTGATAGAAGTGTGGTTAGAGCAATGCTAATCAAATCATATCATATGCCTATGCTATCAACAAAAATATAGCATACAATTAATGGTGCAGGAGCACCCCAAAGTGCATCTAGGAGAGTTAACAAAAAGGTCAAGAATTGGCAATTTGTGTAGGCCACATGTAGCAAAATCCTTCCATTCTTTGAGTTTGTGCCTTAGAGACATCTGAGAACATGTCATGTGTTAGTGAAGGTCATGTTGACCATTTTTTAGATTGTGGTTTGGATACAAGGATGGTTGAATACCTTTGTAGACCTTCCTAGGTGTTAGTTTCTTTAAAATTTGACAAATAAGGCCTATTGGGAAAGCCACAAGCGGCCATGGAATAGTTAGGCTCGACCTTAACTAATTTGGAAACCTTTATAAGGTGTGCCTCGACCTATTGGAAGGTTGGAATCTTTTGTAATGTTGAAGGTTCATGAATACTAGTGTGGACAGTGAGAAGAATATGTAATTTCTATGTTTGCTTTGAATTTGTGTGATCAGGAGGGATCATGGCTCTGTAATTTGTTGTAGTTTGTAGTGTAGCTATGTTGTAAGCTTTATGTGGTGGTAATTAGTTTGTGTGATCAGTTTTCAAGCTTTGTTTTCTTAATTAAGTTGTTTCTTTTTAGTTGCTGACCTGACAGTCAGACTGTAAATGATGGAGTTTTAGTTACATTCCCACTGTACCTTGTGTACGGGCCCTTGGGAACTATGACTACGCTCCATGTATGTAAATAGGTTAGAGTTAGGAGTGGTTAGGAGTCAAGGAATCATGGAGAAAGTCTTCTCCTAGGTGAGCTTGATAGTGCCCGGCTAGGAAAGACAGGAAGTGCAACGCACTTGACTTGCAGGGGTATCTATCTCCTGGCAATTCATGGTGTGGAGAGGGCAGGTATATGCCTTGCCAAGGCCTAGCAAGGAGTAAGGGAATTCATCAACTCATTTGGTGAGAGGAATCCTTAACAGTTTGCAAAGAAGACAGGTAAAGACCCAAAATAACCTAAGTTCTTTATCATTACCAGCTGTAAGGACTGTACGGGTAGTTGGAGGCTAGGACCACAACAATCTTCAGGTGACAGACATGAAGAATAAGAAACCCAAGGGTAAATTCAATTTTCTTTGGTAAACCTTGGAGTATTAGTGTGTTTTCTCAGAGATAGAGACCTAATTGGGCTCTTGGCTAGTAGTCTTTTAAACCCTAGATGAGGGTTTCATGGGAGCGAATTGTGATTGGAGTATGGTGGATTTTCAAGAACCCTAGGGAGATGATTTGAAGCCTTTGGAAACATCTCTACACCCCTGCAAAGTTAAAATTTAGTTACTGGAGGATATTAGTCTTTAGGGAAGATTAAGGGCTAAGGAAGAGTAGAAGCATTGCACCAAGGGTGACTTGGTAGATTGGAATTGAGATGATAGTGGGGTTGGCCAGGAGAACCAGGGGTACCTAAACATGAGGTAGGTCCTACAGGTTAAGGTGGTTAAGACACCAAGGAGATCTTGCTAGCAAAGATCCAGAGCATGGAACAGTGATTGTTCCATCCAACCCTACCCTATCAAATCGGTATCAGAGCAAGTTAAAGATTTGGGATATAATCTTGTATGTCAGACCTTGAATCCAGTGGCTCCACAACCATGGTGACAAACATTGAGTTGGAAAAGAAGGTAGAAGATCAGGAGGAAGATAATAGGAGGTTGAGAGAAAGATTGGCACAACTTGAGCAAGCATTGAACAATGTGCAAATCAAGGCCGATGAGGTCAGTGATAGATTTGAGGGCAGGGAACCAAAGAGTGAAGAGGTTGCAGAGGAAGACAAGACCACTGAACCTGACCCTATTTTGCAAGAGGAGCCTTTCTTGAAGGCATTGAAAGCTTTGAGTGGGAAACCACTTGAAGGTATACCACTGTTCAGTGGAAAATTGGAAGCTGATCTAGTCATAGACTGGATAGAAGGCATGGAGAACCATTTTGAATGTGATGGAGTCACTGAAGCACAAAAGGTGAAGGTGGCTAAGTCTAGATTGAGAGGATCTACCTTGACATGGTGGAAATTCATTTAGACAAAGAGGGAAAAGGAAGGAAAAAAGCCTATTTCAACTTGGAAAGGTATGGTGGCAAAAGTGAGAGAAGCATATATACCAGATGATTATGAGATTCAGTTACACAAGAAGAGGCAAAGCTTGAGGCAAAGAGACCAAGATGTGAACACTTACACTGAGGAGTTTCAAAAACTTTGTATGAGGTCTAATGTTTCAGAAGATGAAAGTCTCAAGGTGGCTAGGTATCTTAACGACTTGAAGTGGAACATCCAAGAGGAGATGACTCTTCTAAGTCCTAAGATAGTACACTAATGCTACCAATTAACTATTAATATTGAGGAAAGAAGCAAGAGGAAACATGATCAGGCTTCTAAGAGTAGAGGCAAAGGAAGAGATCAAAGAGATCAAAGAGGACTGAGAGGTGGCTACCACGGTAGAGGAACTAAGCAAAAAAACCAAGGATAGTCTAAACTCATTAAGCATGGGAGTGAAACATATTTTAGAGGAGGTTATGGAAGAGGTAGAGGTTCTCAAGGAGGATCAAATAGAGGAAGAGGAGCAGACAGGAGCAATTCATATTTTGCTACTATGAAATGTTACCATTGTGGGCAAGTAGGACATCCAGCTTATAGGTGCCCGGAGAAAGCATCTTCATCAAATACTGAGAAGAGAGTGGCATATGCTCAAGAGGACACCATGAGTGCTAAATCACCAGAGGTCAGTCACATTGAATCTAAAATGGGGGAGAATCTGATGTTTAGGAGAGTTTTGATCAGACAACCGGTCAAGGAAGAGCCAAAACAAAGGAGAGCTTTATTTAGAGTGAGATGCAAAATACTTGGGAAAGTATGTAAGGTTATTGTGGATTCAGGTTCAACAGATAACATCATCTCAGAAGAGGCAGTAAAGAAGTTGAATTTGGAAAAGGTACCCCACACTAACCCCTACAAAGTAACATGGTTAAACAAAGGGCAGAGTGTTCTTGTTAATGAGCAAGTAACGGTGGAGTTTTCCATTGGAGGGTACAAGGATAAGTTGATTTGTGATGTGTTACCCATGGATGCATGCCATATAGTATTGGGAAGACCATGGCAGTATGACAGAAGTGCCATGTATGATGGGAAAGAGAACACTATTTCTTTTAAAAGGATGGGAAGACGTTTAAGTTGCAGTCATTGTCAGAAGAGGAAGAAGGATAGTCAAAGACACCAAGTGTCCTATTAAGCAGTGGGAAAGAGTTCCTTAACAACCTACATCAAGGGGGTGAAGGATATGTGATCATGTTGCAATCCAAAGAAGAGGACAAGACTGAGAAAACAGTCATACCCGGAGCAGTCCATAAATTGCTTGAGAAGTATAAGGACATAGTAAGTGATGGTGCACCTGCAACTTTACCTCCAAGAAGGGCCATTAGTCATCAGATTGACTTCATACCTAGAGCTTCATTGCCTAACAAAGCAGCTTATAAGCTTACACCGGATCAGAATCTAGAGGTAGCTAGACAAGTATAGGAGTTGTTGGATCAAGGATTGATTAGGAAGAGCATCATCCCATGTGCAGTGCCAGTGGTCTTAGAAACCAAGAAAGGAGGCAAGTGGAGATTATGCACTGACTCTAGAGCAATAAATAGAATCACAATCAGGTGTAGGTTCCCTATTCCTAGGATTGAGGACTTGATGGATTGTCTTGGAGGAGCTCAGCACTTCACCAAGTTGGATCTCAAGAGTGGATACCATCAGATCAGAATCAAGGATGGAGATGAGTGGAAGACAACCTTTAAGACAATAGATGGGTTGTATGAGTGGAGAGTTATACCATTTGGCCTCTCTAATGCCCCTCTCACATTCATGAGGCTCATGAATGAAGTGCTCAAGGAATTTACAGGGATATTTGTGGTGGTATATCTTGATGATATACTCATCTTTAGCAAGACAACAGAAGAACACTTAAAACATGTGGAGTTGGTTCTTAGAAGATTGCAAGAAGAGAAGTTAGCCATCAACCTAGAGAAGTGTGAGTTCTTTAAACAAGAGCTTGTATATTTGGGTTTTGTAGTGTCCCAAGGATCATTGAAAATGGATCCAAGCAAGGTGGAAGCTATCCTAAACTGGCCTATACCAACTACAGGGACAGAGGTATGAAGTTTCCATGGATTGGCTCAATTTTATAGGAAATTCATAAGAAACTTTAGTGGCATATGTGCACCAGTCCTAGATACAATCAAGGGTGGTTTGAAAAGTAAGTTTGTGTGGACTCAAGAAGCTGAGAAAGGTTTTGAGAAACTGAAAAAAGAAGTGAAAACTCAACCTATTCTCTTATTACAAAGCTTTGACAAGTTGTTTACTGTGGAATGTGATGCTAGTGGAGTTGTAGTAGGAGGAGTGCTAAGTCAAGAAGGCAGGCCCATAGCTTTCTTCAGTGAAAAGATCAATGAAGCTAAGAAGAAGTATTCCAACTATGACCTAAAACTTTATGCTTTGGTTTAGTCACTTAGGAAGTGGAGGCATTACCTTCTATACCCAAGGAGTTTGTGGTCTTTACTGACAATCAGGAACTTAGTTATATCAACACCCAAGAGAAGTTGAGTAATAGACATTTGAAATGGATGGAGTACATCCAAGCCTTTACTTTCACCATCAAGCACAAGAAGGGACAATTGAACAAGGTAGCAGATGCACTAAGCAGGAGATTGCTGATAGTGCAAGAGATACAGATCAAGAGCATTGGAATAGAGAGTTTCAAGGATCTCTATGGGGAAGATGAAGATTTCTCAGAGGCCTACAAGGTATGTTCTGACTTTGAGAATCATTTTCATAGCCAATACTCAAAGTATACATTGCAAAGTGGATTGTTATTTAAAGGGAATCAGTTATGTGTTCCAAAAGGATCAATGAGAGAAAACCTTATCTAGGAAAAGCATAATGGTAGTCTTAGTGGAAATTTTGGCATCAACAAAATATTGGAACTAGTGCAAAGGTTCTACTATTAGCCTAAGTTGTCAAGAGATGTCAGGAGGTATGTGGAGAAATGTGTAGTGTGTATGAAAGCTAAGGGAGGAGCTAGTAATGCTGGTCTATATCAACCCCTACCCATTCCTAATAGACCATGGGAGTGTGTTAGCATGGACTTTGTGGTAGGACTCTCTAAGACCAAGACATGATTTGATAGTGTCTATGTAGTGGTAGATAGATTCAGCAAGATGAGTCACTTTATCCCTTACAAAACCACTCATGATGCTAGCTATATATCCCACCTTTTCTTCAAGGAAATTTTAAGGATCCATGGATTTCCTTTAAGCATTGTTTCAGATAGGGATGTGAAGTTCATGAGTCACTTTTGGAAGACTCTATGGAGTAGATTAGGTACCAACCTGTCTTTTGGATCAGCTTACCATCCTTAGATCGATGGTCAAACAAAGGTGGTTAATACGGTGCTAGGTAACCTTCTAAGGTGCCTAACCAAAGAATATGGACAAACATGGGACATGGTTATCTCATAGGCTGAGTATGCTTATAATGACAGTGTTAACCGGACCACAGGGAAGAGTCCTTTTGAGATTGTGTATGGAATGCACCCAAGAGGTATATGTGAGCTCAGGGATCTAGGAGCCATGGACCATAGGAGTGGACATGTAGAAGACTTCATTCAAACCATGAAAAAGATTCAGGAGCAGGTAAAGAAGACAGTCACTGAGGCTACACAAAAGTTGAAGGATAAGGTAGATTTGTCAAGAAAAGATTTGCAATTTGCGATAGGAGACTATGTCATGGTTCACCTCAACAAATCTAGGTTGCAGAAGGGTATATCAACCAAATTGAAGATTAAAAGAGTGGGACCATGCAAGGTATTAGCCAAATATGGGAAGAATGCATACAAGGTGGAGTTACCTGCAGATTTAGGGATTTCACCAGTGTTCAATGTAGCTGATTTGATCAAGTATAAGGGATTAGTCAGTGACATGGATCAAAATAGTAAGGAGATCTTCAAGGATGTAAGTAACATAAATTTACCTCCTAAAGACAAGTTGCAAGAAGAGAGGGTCTTAGAGTCAAGAGTAAAGAAGTCTACATGACATAAAGTGTATATGGAGCACCTCATCAAGTGGAAGAACAAACATGAATCTGAGGCTACATGGGTGGATGAAGTTTAGTTCAAGAAGTAGGGAATTGACCCATCTCTAATATCTCCTCACATTCCTTAAAGTCTATGCAGAGGGGGAGAATGGTGCAGGAGCACCCCAAAGTGCATCTAGGAGAGTTAACTAGAAGGTCAAGAATTGGCAATTTGTGTAGGCCACATGTAACAAACTCCTTCCATTCTTTGAGTTTGTGCCTTAGAGACATTTGAGAACATGTCATGTGTTAGTGAAGGTCATGTTGACCATTTGTTAGATTGTGGTTTGGATACAAGGATGGTTGAATACCTCTGTAGACCTTCCTAGGTTTTAGTTTCTTTAAAATTTGACAAATAAGGCCTATTGGGAAAGCCACAAGAGGCCATGGAATAGTTAGGCTTGAGCTTAACTGATTTGGAAACCTTTATAAGGTGTGCCTCGACCTGTTGGAAGGTTGGAAGCTTTTGTAATGTTGAAGGTTCATGAAAACTAGTGTGGACAGTGAGAAGAATATGTAATTTCTGTGTTTGCTTTGAATTTGTGTGATCAAGAGCGATCATGGCTCTGTAATTTGTTGTAGTTTGTAGTGTAGCTATGTTATAAGCTTTTTGTGGTGGTAATTAGTTTGTGTGATTAGTTGCTGACCTGACAGTCAGACTGTAAATGATGGAGTTTTAGTTACATTCCCACTGTACCTTATGTACGTGCCCTTGGGAACTGTGACTAGGCTCCATGTCTGTAAATAGGTTAGAGTTAGGAGTGGTTAGGAGTCAATGAATCATGGAGAAAGTCTTCTCCTAGGCGAGCTTGACAGTGCCCGGCTAGGAAAGACAGGAAGTGCAAAGCACTTGACTTGCAAGGGTGTCTATCTCTTGGAAATTCATGGTGTGGAGAGGGTAGGTGTATGCCTTGCTAAGGCCTAGCAAGGAGGAAGGGACTTCATCAACTCATTTGGTGAGAGGGATCCTTAACAGTCTGCAAAGAAGACAGGAAAAGACCCAAAATAACCTAAGTTCTTGATCATTACCAGTTGAAAGGACTGTATGGTTAGTTGGAGGCTAGGACAACTATAATCTTCAGGTGATAGACATGAAGAATAAGAAACCCAAGGGTAAATTTAGTGTTCTTTGGTAAAACTTGGAGTATTAGTGTGTTTGCTCGGAGATAGAGACCTAATTGGGCTCTTGGCTAGTAGTCTTTTAAACCTTAGATGAGGGTTTGGTGGAAGCGAATTGTGATTGGAGTATGGTGGATTTTCAAGAACCCTAGGGAGATGATTTGAAGCCTTTGGAAACATCTCTACACCCCTGCAAAGTTAAACTTTAGTTATTGGAGGATATTAGTCTTTAGGGAAGATTAAGGGCTAAGGAAGAGTAGAAGCATTGCACCAAGGGTGACTTGGTAGATTGGAATTGAGATGATAGTGGGGTTGGCTAGGAGAACCAGGGGTACCTAAACATGAGGTAGGTCCTACAGGTTAAGGTGGTTAAGAAACCAAGGAGATCTTGCTAGCAAAGATCCAGAGCATGGAACAGTGATTGTTCCATCCAACCCTACCCTATCAATTAATCAGACATCCATCAAATGATTTCATTAAAAAAGGCATAAAACTCAAAGGGGAAGCTTTCAGCTTCTTTTATTTTGCTAACACATTTGCTCACTGTGCAGGAACAGGTTCATTATGTTTCGTGATCATTTTATCAGATATGTGGATTAAAATGGGCTCCCATAAGGGTTGAGCTCGACATATCAAGGAGGAAACACTCTCAAGTTACATACGAGAGTTCATTAACATTGTCAGAACAATCATAAGGAGAGCTACCGAGACTAAGAATATAATAATAATAAGCAACCTTATTTCAAAAGATCCAGAAAAAAAGCATGAGGAACTCATCAATTTCAAGAATACATTTAAATGTTTCAGCTCTACTTTGCATTTTTCACATGGCATCTAAATGAAGCATAGAGCCTCTTTACATTGAAGAGAAACATAGTACTCGTGCATTGAGGTGTTTTTATAATTTCAAAAGCATATAACAGTCTACAAAAAGGATGGGAGGAGCAGTGATGCATGAATAGGTACAATTGCTCATAAGTTATAATAGCCAAGAGTCCTAAAATGATGAAGTAACAACCATGGCTAACAATGACTATCAATATCAAAGTTGCTTTCATTTCCATCTTAAGCTGAAAGTAAACTTAGAAAATAAAGAAAGACAGTCATAAATGTTTAAGCAAAGTCTTCGTGATATATAGAAAATGAAATATGATGATTAAGAAGACATCATGGAATCTTGCAAGAAACATTCAGTATGAAAGGCATGATTTCATTTTAGAATAACACCACCATTTTGAGCCACTGTATTACATGGAGAGCAATAAAAAGCCATTGATTTATCCATCAAATTCAATACTGTGTGGTGGTAAGAGGGAAGAAAGAAATAATCAAAGAGGCAACCTTAAAGGATATATAAAAAAGAAGGTGCAATAACATCCTTAGAATCATCGCTTCAGGTATGACAACCATGAATAATGAAGTACCATGATGAAATCAACCATCTTCAAGATTGGGGATAGCTTTTTGTAGAATAGGTTCTTCTAGGCAAAGATCACAGTAGCTTAATACGTATAGCAGCAACAGGAATTTTTTCATCAAGTCAAGGAAAGAGAAGAATTAGCACGATTAGTTATACCGAAGTTTGATAAGAGAAGTCTTTGCAACTTTCTTACCAGTCTACAAAAATGACATGGAGGTGAGTGAGCAGTAGCTTGAACAATAATAGGAGGAATGCAAAGTCAGCGGCTAAGGAATGATGCTAACCCCGAGTCAAAAAACTCAGAAGATGCAATAAATGATATATGCAAAGAGCCAAACACAGTATGCAAGTTTTACAATGAAGACAACCCATTTCATTTTTCTGAGAGTAGAGTGAAGCGACCCTAGCCCTAGGGTTTTAGCCCTGTGGACAAATGGTGACAGTCAAATACCCTTGAGTTAGGGTTTCAGTCAAGAATACAGTAAAAAAAAAATTACAAGTGAAGCTAGAAATTTACCTTTTGAGTATGTCAAATACAATGTAGATTTTCTCAATTTTTACTATTTTCAAGGATAGCCACTTGAAGGTATGAAGGGAGAATGAAAATACAAAAAGGAAGGCTATGTTTCAAGCTTATGAGCCATTGGTGTTCACTTAGAATGCAAAATTTTATAATATGCATAGCCGCGACCATGAAGGAAAAGTTTTGTTACTACTTTCAAAAAAGAGATAAGTAATAATATTTCTCTTATATTACATTCAAATTCCTTTAGAAAGAAGCTACAAGAACATGTAAAAACACTGGTAGACCGACCCAGATTCACATGATAAAATATCAAGAGTTTTTTGCATTATGAATCCGTGTTGAGAACAAACATGTTGCCCTTTGATTTTCAAGGGGGCAGTAAGTTACAACCATATATTTCAAGCCTTTCTATCTTCAAGAAAAATGGAGAAACCCTAAGCATGTATAAATTTTTGGAGACACATAGAAGCCCCAAGTCCACAATCTTTAATATTTCAAATACCCAGATGCAAAAATACACGGGCCAACAAGTGGAGAAAGAAACAAAAATCTCTAATTCTCTCCCGCATAAAGCAAAAGTAAAGAGGAGTACTCAATACCTTGTCTTCGTTAAGCTCAACTTGAGCTTCTTTCGACAGCAAACAATCAATCCTCTCAATCACGACCATTATTGCAGAGATTGTCCAGAACAATAAATACCCAAATTTTTTGAAGATAAGCGACTGAATCTTCCTGTAAAGCAAACATGCTCGCATAGTAAAGCATCACCATCACAGTGGATGTCATTTTCTACAAAAAACAGTGAGAGGTTGCGACTGTTTAGCTCAAATAATTGCAAAGCAGGCTCAAGGGGATATCAAAGATTATCATGTTGGTGTTTACTTGAGCATAGAATGCCTAAAAGTCTAGATGAAAACACTTGAAGAGCCCAAATATTCACCATTTTTTCAACAAACCTCTCATCAAAACCTGCACTTGGCAGCGGAATGCTTCTCCAAGAAGTGAAAATTAGGAGAGTGATGATTAGGGTTCACTTATTTTAGGTTTGTTTTGTTCTTCCCTTCATCATTTATTTTGAATGGTGAATATTGACTTCTAAGTCAATTAAAAATCATGCAGATAATAAAGGGGCCGAAATAATATTTGAGGAAAAACTATATGTTTCATCATATAGTATATGATATGCATATATTGCATGAGGAGGCCGACTGCAAGTGTGAGGACTTTGAGTCTTTGAGACTTATGGTTAAGAAAAGTGTGATGGATATTTTTGAATGCATGGAGCCATAGGTTATTTTTCTTTTTTACATGATTCTTAATATTTGTATTTGCTAAATAATATGTGAATTTTATTAATTAAATGATAAATTATAAATCATTTAATTAATTTAACTATTTTAAGTGCAAATATAAAACATTAAGCAAAGATGGAGTTCTAGTTCACATGGGCGGATTGACACAAACAAGGTGGCTTTCACATGCTTGGGCCCACCTTTTGAGGGATTTGTAGTTCAGTTCATGTGCTATTTGTTTCAGTTATTAGTTGACCTTGAGTTTGGACCATCATGCGCTCATTTTGCATGGGTTTGAGCCTCTTTTTGAAGGCTTTTTTGCTTTTTCTCATGGATTGCCTTGGAGTTATCATTTTCTCACTAAAATTGACTTTCAATTCCATCTCCATTCCTTTTGAAGGATTTTTGTATATATTGAGGAAAATTATTCATTTTCCTCTAGTTCTTGTTTTTCTCCTTTGAATTCTACAAAGTGAATTATTTGTAACAGCTTATTTCAGATTAATACAATAGGAGGTTTACAGGTCAATTAGTGTATTTTTTGCAGGAAGAATCCTTTCATTTACCATCATTTTAGAATTTTCCTTCAAGATTTCAAGCATCATTGTTATGTAGGATTGATCAAAGAATTTATTGTGTTAGCAGTTTTCAAACCTTTAAATACTTTTGTCTCTTTCATGAATTTCTGTATGCATCCTAGTTTAAATTCACTGGTTAAACATTGTGCAAATCAATGATCAAATAGTCTAGTTGTGGAAATCATTTTTTTTCCTTCTAAGATTATTTCTTTAAAGCCTCTGTTTAAAACATTTAAGTGATTGAGCTATTAGATCAGGCTGTGCAAATAAAAATAGTGGATAATCAATCTGCGAGTTAAGTCTGCATATTGGTTTCCATTGATGCATCACCATAGTTAAGATTTACAATTTTGCATTTAAATTTTGTCTTTCTCCCTTTTCCCAACAAGTTATTCAATTATTAATCAAGAAATCATATAGGAACTAGCCTAGAATCTGGAGGTCTAATTCCTTATAGGGTACCCACAACCTGGAATTAGTTCCCATGTTTCAACAGATTGTTGAATTTCACCATTCAAGCATTCAGGTGCAATCTATTTGAAAACAATAATCAATTTTGATATTCTCTATAGTGTGAGTTAATTCTCACCGTGGTTTTTCCTTCATTGGGTTTTCCACGTAAATCTGGTGTTATTGTGTTTATGTGTTGGATTCAAGTTTCTACATTGACATTTGATGATTAATCAATTAAGTAGTATTAAGAATTAGTTCTGATGATTGAATTAAAAGTTTAATTTTGTGACAACTGATTCACCCCCCTCTTAGTTGTCCTATTCAAAAATTGGTATAAGATCTTGGTTCCTTGGTGAAGAGCTTAACCCTTTGAGGAAGGTATGGGATGGCTAGAAAAATGGTTTATGATTATCCGAGGTTTGATGGAACTAATTATGGTATCTAGAAAGTATTGATGGAAGAATATTTGAATTATTATGGGTATGATGTGGAGAAATCTTACAAGAATTATTACACTCCTTCTGTTGATGGTTTGAGTACACCTGATGAGATCAAAACACATGAAGCAAAAAATAAGGCGAAGTACATCTTGAAGAATAGTCTAGTACATTCCAATTTGATTAAGGTTCATAATTTGAAGATGACTAAGGAAGTCTGGGATGCTTTGGAAAGAGAACATAATGGTGATGAAATAGTTAAAGAGGTGAAATTATAGAATTTGGAGACACAGTTTAATCTTCTACATATGTCTGCAGATGAGAATGTTAAATATTATGTACAAAGATTAGATGAGATAGTGGCCGAAATGCAAGGACTTGGGGCTACTATAGATGAAACTAGGATTGCAAAGAAGATTCTCAAAACTCTTCCTGATGCTTATAGTGAGAAGGTTAGTCCTACTGAGTAGACTATAGATTATAAGACTTGTACTAAGGATCTGTTGTTAGGATTTTTGACATCTTATGAGATGAGGAGAGTCTAAAGGATTGATGCAAATCAGATACTGCTTTTAAAGCTACAAAAGCTGAAGATCCAGATGAAGAATTTTTTTATGAAATAGAAGCTAACTTTGTAAGAAGGATGAGGAAAGGCTCCAATAAGCATGAAGGTAAATTTATCTTTAAATTCTTTATTTGTGGAGAAATAGGTCATTATGCTGCAAAGTGTCCATAAAGAGCTAAAAGGAATAAACAAAGATATGAGAAAAAGAAAGAAAGGAAAGAAGATTAATAGAGCTTACTATGTGAATGAGAATGCTAGTATATTTGATGAGGATTCAGAATATGAAGATCTTGATGACAATGAATGCTTGTTCTTGGTGATTAAGGATGAACCTACTTTTGCTAATTCTAAAAAATAGGTAAAAGGAAGCCCTCCGGAGAAGGAGAAAAATGAAGGTACGGTTTTCTTTTCCCTACATGCTAAACAAGAGAAAAATTATTGGGTAGTTGATAGTGGTTGTTCACATCACATTACTGGTGATAAAATTAAGTTTGTTAAGATTGAAAAATATGATGGAGGCTTGGTTATGTTTGGAGATGATACTAGTGCTAAAATTTGTGGGATAGGGTTAGTAAGTTTTGATGGCAAGCATCATACTGATGATGTATACTATGTTAAGGGTTTAAGAAATAATATTTTGAGCGTTGGTCAGATGTGTAGAAAAGGATATGATCTTGTTTTTAAGGATGAGAAATGTGATTTCCAAAAAGGATCCAAAACATTGATTGCTACAGTTAAGAAATATGAAGGAAATATCTATCAACTTAAAGGTGTTGATGGACGATGCTTTATGAATCAGATTAATGATAGTTGGTTATGGCATCGAAGAATGTGTCATATGAATATTGATAACTTGGCAAGGATTAGTGTTGTTCAGGCCATGAGATATTTACCAAGAATTACAAAGCCTGTTAATTCTATTTGCAGGAATTGTTCGTTTAGAAAGCAAGCAAGAAATCATCATAGATCAAAGGAACAGTCTACTATCAGACTACTGGATTTAGTCCATACATATATTTGTGGTCCTACAAGAGTGAGAAGTCTACTTGGTGAAAGGTACTTTATGCTTTTAATTGCTAATTATTCTAGATATACATGGGTTACATTTTCTAGAAAGAAATCAGATACATTAGATAGATTCAAGGAATTCAAAGCTATAGTTGAAAATGAAGTGAAATTGAAGATAAAATGCTTAAGGTCCGACAGAGATGGAGAATTCACCTCCCCTAAGTTTAATATGTTTTGTGAAGTGCATGAAATAAAGAGGCAGTTATCTGCTCTGAGAACTCCTCAGCATAATAGAGTTGTTGAAAGGAAAAATAGAATAGTTCAAGAGGCTGCTAGATCAATGATTACTGATTCTAGTTTATTAGAAGTCTACTGGAAATAAGATATTTACACTGTTGTTTATGTATTCAATCGAGTTCAAGAAAGAGAAAATAGTACAAAGACTCCCTAAGAGCTATGGCATGGAAGAATTCCTACTATTAAATATTTCAAAGTATTCGAAAGAAAATGTTACATAAGAAGAGATGAAGAAACTTTGGGAAAGTTTGATGCAAGAAGTGATGAAGGAATTTTTCTTGGATATTCTACTAATAGCAAGGCATACAAATATTTCAAAACTGAGAAAGATTGTAGAGAGTTCAAATGTTAAGGTTGATGAGACAATGAAGAATTCTATTGACATTGATGGATATGTATCTGATGAACATGATTGTGTAAGAATAGAAGAAATTATGGAAGAACAGGAAAAAGATGAGCAAGGGAAGCAAGATGAAGAGAATGTAAGAGAAGAAGATGCTCCGGTGATGTCCCCTAAGACACCTAGATATGTACAGAAGAATCATTCAGAAAGAAATTATTGGTGACAAGACAAAATGTGTATTAACTAGAAGCAAAGCTGCTGTTGAAGTGAATCTATGTTTACTTTCTGAGATTGAACCAAAGACTGTAAGTGAAGCATGTAAATATGAACATTGGAAGGAAGCAATGAAATATGAGCTTATGCAGATTAAGAAGAATCAAACTTGGGAATTGGTCCCAAGACCAATAGATAAAAACATCAAATTGAATTGAAGTGGGTATTCAGAAATAAGCTAAATGAGAATGGAGAAGTTGTTAGAAACAAAGTGAGGCTTGTGTGTAAAGGTTACTCACAAGTAGAAGGCATATATTTTTAGGAAAATTTTGCTCTGGTAGCAAGAATGGAAGCTATAAGGATGTTCTTGGCATTTGATGCTCATAAAGAATCTAAGGTCTATTAGATGGATGTCAAGTCAACATTTTTGAATGGTGAGCTAGAAGAAGAAGTATATATAGAACAACCGGAAGGATTTCAGTTGACAGGTTAACCGAATATGGTGTGAAGATTAAAGAAAGATTTATATGGGTTGAAGTGTAAGCTCCTAGAGCTTGGTATCCGAGGTTAGACATGTATTTGATTTAGCAACCTATTTTAACAAAGGTACAACATATAGTAATATGTACTTTAAGATTGAAAATGAAAAAAATCTTGATTGTAGTTGTGTATGTTGATGATATTATCTTTGAAGGAAATGACAATATGTGTAAGATGTTTGCGAAAGAGATGCAGAAAGAATTTGAAATGTCTATCATTGGGGAGATGAATTTATTTCATGGGCTACAAATTAATCAAATAGAGAAAGACATTTTCATTTCATAGTCTACGTATGTGAGAGAGATGTTGAAGAAGTTTGGGACGGATGGTTCCAAACCAGTAAGTTCTCCTATGGTGACTGGTTGCAAATTGGGTAAAGATGATAATTCAACTAAGGCTGATTAGAGCAAGTATAGATCTATGATTAGTGGACTATTATATTTGACTGCTACTAGACCAGATATCATGCATATTGTCTATCTTGTGGCTAGATTTCAAGAAGATCCTAAGGAAACACATGTTGCTACTGTTAAAAGAATTTTCAGATATTTGAATGACACTCTAGATTACAGATTGTGGTATCCTAAAGATACTGACTTTACACTCAATTCCTATACAAATGTAGATTGGGCTAGATGTGTAGACAGAAGAAAAAGTACAAGTGGTGGTGCATTATTTCTTGGATGTAGATTGGTGGCATGGTCGAGTAAAAAGCAAGATCCAGTCTCCTTATCTACTATTGAAGCTAAGTATATTTCTAAGGTATCTTTTTGTACACAAGTTCTATGGATGAAACATACATTGAAAGACATCACAATGGTATATGATGATCCCATTTCTATTTTCGTTGACAATACAAGTGCAATTAAAATTTCAAAGAATTCAGTGATGCACTCGAGGATGAATCATTTCTTGAGAGAGAAGGTCATGGAGAATGAGTTAAAGCATGAGTATGTTCCGATGAAGGATCAAATTGTTGATACTTTCACGAAGGCTCTTCCTAAAGATAATTTTGAGTATCTCTGGGAGAAGTTCGAGGTTATTGCCCCTCCTTTCTTGAGCTAGATGCATATGGAGATGAATTAGTTCAGTGGATCTATGGATCTATCTTTCTTCTGGACTGATGTTTTGGTGGCCACCTTTCAGGAGGACCAGGTAGTATCAAGTGTTGTCATTGTGAGTATTTTGTATTTCATGTCAAAGGAGAAATTAATGTAAAATATTCTTTTTCCTTTGGCATTGATGTTAAAGGGGGAGAAGAAGCATGTGAAAGGAAATGAAGCATATAAGAAATTATCTAATAAGGGGGAGAAACAAAAAAGTGTATTAAGAGCTAGTATGTTGTCTTTGATATTTTTTCACATCATGTGTTGCCAACAATGACAAAGGGGGAGATTGTTGCAAGAATGGAAAGATTGAAGGTGTTGTCATTGATGTCAATTGGTCAATTGGTTATCAACTAGTCGTTGTTGGTTGTATATGTCAAGAATATTGATAAAAACATAATAAAGATATGTTGTAGGTGTTTAGTGGTTTCTCCAAGTTTTGGTTCATATTTTCTCCTATGTTTGTGTGGTTCAAAAATGTTCATGGTTGTTAGAAGATTCTATATCCAAATTTTTAGTTGTTGATTCATTGTACAGTGCAAGTTGTGTTCACCAGTTGTGAACTGTGGTTTTCTAAGTTTCTGGTTGAAGTCCGGGAGAAATGTTGCTGGTCTAGATTTCTCTTTGATGAAGTCTTATGACTTGCGGTTCTAAAGTTGAGTTTCTTTTGATTTTATTGAAGATAATTTTGACATTTGGAAGATTCATGCTTAATGGTTCTATGTGTTTTACACTAGTTTGGCCGGCCTTGTGCATGAAATACTAATTTCAAGGTTGATGAAGCATGTGTTTGGGTCACCATCATTCTCATTCCACCCTAGGATGTTTTAGCGCCAACCTAATTTTAATTTGAATTGGATGACCAACTTTGGATATGTTTCAAAGTTGAAGATGGAATAAATATAAGATGAGTTAGTGATGAAGAAATATACAAGAGCGCAAAAGAGTAATAAGAGAAAAGAGAAAGTGTAGTTTGATGCGACATTGATTCTATTCAGTGAGTGTGTGTGATGCGAGTGTGACAGATCAGTGCGAAGCTTAATGTTGAGTTTCTGGATGTAGTGAGTAGAAGGTGGACTCTATCATTCATGCATGTCTACGAGTGATTGTGGTGGAATCCTTTGTTGCATTGGGATTGTAGTATCTCTGTAACAAGTCTTCTTTGTATCTTTGTGGTAGTGATCCCTCTGGGTTGTTAGCCCTATTGGATAGTGAGTCCTTGTTCTGGACAGTGAATATTTGTTTTGGTAGTGAGCCTTATTTCAGATAGTAAGCCTCTTGTAATCAGTTTTGATATTCTCTATAGTGTGAGTTAATCCTCGCCATGGTTTTTCCCTCATTGGGTTTTCCACGTAAATCTGGTGTTATTGTGTTTATGTGTTGGATTCAAGTTTTTGTATTGGAATTTGATGATTAATCAATTAAGCAGTATTAAGAATTAGTTCAGGTGATTGAATTAAAAGTTTAATTTTGTGACAACTGATTCACCCCCCCCTCAGTTGTCCTATTCAACAAATTCTTCATGCTACGTGGGTCTTCATGAAGGTGTTGTCCCCTAATGTTGAATAGTTCATTTTTCAAAAAATTCCATATTAAATTATCACTTGGTGATTAAGGATGGTCTGTATTTCCTATGGAATTTTTCAGATCATTCATTTTGAGCATGATTGGAGGTTGTCGTTTGAAAAACCCTATTGCCAAATAATCAAGCCTTGTCCTATTTTCGCAAATCATCATATCCAAACTATAATCTCTGAGTCTAATTATTTGATTTTGGTTGGTGATGTCGGTTCAAATGTCAAATCTTGAAGTTGAAGATTGTTTTATGAATGGTTCTAGTTGTACTCAAAATCAAACTCTTGCATTTGCAAAAAAGTGAAAATTATTAAATTTTAAAACCATATGTTTTTGGAGGGATTTGTCTTAGAGGGTTGTTCTTGGGGGTTTTCTGAGTAATGTGGCAAGTTTTCACAACAACCTAGTTTCTAGATTGGGAGAATTTAAAGTTTTAATTTTTTGACAAAATGTTAGAAATAATTAAAATCTAAAATTTGGTTGCTCTAAATGAAGTTAATTTTATGGGTTTTTCTTACCACAATGTTTTTTTTATCCTGGTAAAATTTTAGGGTGAAAGGATTTAACATTTGAAAGTTATGCGAGTTTCAGTGTTGCAGTGATGAGAAATTATCAAAGCGTTTGTTGGAAAATATGTAAAATTATTTTAAAACTTTTCTAAAGTTTAAATGAGGTTTTTTTGAGCATTTTAATGTCTTTTTTAAGGCACATTGAGTGGGCTTAATCTTATTTCTCACTTTTGTCTAAATCCTAACCTCATTGCTCACTTTTTCTCATTTCCTAACACCTATTTCTCACAAAATTTAAATTTCTAACCTCATTGCTCACTTATGCCCATTTCCTAACCTTCATTTGCTCACATTTCAATTTTTTTTAGCTTAATTTGCTTGCATTTGGGTAAATTCTAATCCCATTGCTCAAATTTTTCCAGATTCTAATCCCTTTGCTCAACCTTTTCCAAATCCTAACCCCTTTACTCAACTTTTTCCAAATCCTAATCTTGTTGCTCAAGTTTTATAAATTTGAACTTCATTTGCTTACATTCGAGTGAATTTTAACCTTGCTCATATTTTAAAAAATTCCTAACTTGTGAGCATTTGAGAAGCAAGGGAAAAGAGGGTTAACTATTTTCAGAAAAGGCATGAAATGGAGAATGGAGAATTATGCATGGAGAAAGACTTGCTTTCAATCTTCTTTGCATATGAAATGCAAAGGGGTTTCTGTTAAATGTATGGCTGCAAACATCCCGATTTACATGCATGTTTAAATGCCTCAAAGAATTGTGGTTTCTTGGCATGCCATGATTGCAGAATAGGTATGTGAAAAGTTTGATAGGCTGCCTTCAAGAAATGAGGTTTTGTAGAATGCATGAACTGCAGGATTTGCATGAAATGGATTGGTTGAAAAGGCTTTAGAAATTCTCAAACAAATGCAATTAAAAGGTGTAAAGATAATTTCCACAACCCTTGCCAGCATCGAGGGTAGGAGCAACCATTAAGGTATGAAAGATAAATTTTATCTGTGTTGTAATTGCAAGTGCCCTGGTTATTGTGCAACGCATCTTTCAGCGGACTATTTTCACATAATATTGTGAGATTGAAATAAGCAATGGATGGCAGCCAAATTTTATGACTATGATTGAAGCTTGGAAAATGGCATGATGAAGAATATGAGACAAAGCAAGTGAAATATGTGAAAAATTCTAATAGAAATATGATATATAATGGAGCAATGGAGCATATTAACAAGCCCATGAATTGTTTGATCAGATGCTTGAAAAAGACGTGTCTTCATGAAATGTCTTAGTCACAGGTCTGTTAACTGTTTGACCAAATGCCTTAAATAAATTTGCAGCGAGCTGTTTGACAGAATCCCTTAAATAAATTTTATCTCATGAAACGTAATGATAGTAGGATATACATGAAATGGATGTGTTGCGGATTATTTTAGAAACTTTCAAAATGTAATTGACAGGTGCAAACCCAAATTCCATAACCTTTAATAGCATGCTCTTAATTCCAACCTCAAAATAAGAACTTTGAAGCAACGTATAAATGTTCATTCCAACATAATGGAAGTTAGATCTTTGTTTGGTATTACATTTTCAATGCGTTGGCATATATGTATACAAAATTTGGAAGAAAGACCAAGGTGTGAGATATAGAACACCATGACTACAGAATGGAGATTCATTAAAGCATAATTGAAAGTGGGTTTTTGACCGATATTGTAATCGTAATTGCCCTTGTAAGTATGCAAGCAAAATGTGGAATAACAAGTAATGCACTGAAAGGATGCTTGAAAGCCGTGTAATTTCATAGGATACAATGCTTTTCATATGTTGTGACTGCAACTACCATCATAGAAATGCAATGTGTAGGTTTCAAGAAACTCCACGACCTTGTCTAATATCCTCCTTGCCTACATTAAAATGGGAGCGTTGTAACATCGTATGAACATCCATCCAAACACAATGGAAAGTGTTCTTTTTGTCAAATGTTGCAGCGTAATGGCTCTACTAGTAGGTAAGATGTGATGTGGGCATTAAGTTGAATAGTGGTTATGCCAAATCAAGAGCATGTTTATCAAGAATGTGAAAACTTGCAGATATGGGAATTATGTTTACCATCACGAGCCATGGTGCATACATTCTAAGAAAATAGATTTGGAACCTCAAAAAGACAAGCACGCCAACTATTAGACATAATTCCTTAAAATGATTCAGTTGAATGAAATGCATTGAGTATGGGGTATGCATATAATGGATTAGTTGGAAAGGAGTACATGCCTACAACAAACCACAATGAAAGAATGTATTTGTCCATTGAAATTACAATTGGAAAGTGTAATTAAAAATCCTTATTTGTGAAAAGGAATGAAAGCTTTGAAATAGGCATGACAAAAATATATTCAAATGTAGAAGTGTAACTAAGGCATGTAGACTCTTTAGTAGAATACCTTGAAGAAATGCAGTCTCATGGAATGCACATGTTAACATTCTCCTTGACAGTGTGCTAGAACAACATATGGACATCCATCAAATTATGAGGCAATTGCAATGTTTTTCAGGACTTATATCTTGACTTGAATGCAAAATATGGCAGCATTGACAAGGTTATACAAAAAGAAAAAAAAATGGTTTATGCAAGGATTCTCTCAACCCCCGACCATAAGTTGGCAGGTGGGGGAGGTTCAAATGGTAAGGAGATTTATGAAAGATAGAGGAAGTAAAAATAATTATAGGTTAGTGACTCTAATATGTATTCATGAAATTTGATAAGTAGGCTTTAATTTCATTTCATAATAAAGCTAGGTGTCGTGACCTCTGCATGTAGAATGTGGAAGCATAGATAAAACACATGAACTATTTGATTTGATGCCATCTCATGGAAATCATGATTACTGAATATGCATGTAAAATGTGGAGGATGGACAATACTCATGATAACAATACACAAAGGAGGGTATTATGTTCATTTGGAAGCATTTTGAATATGGTTTCATGTGGGATGCAATGGTTAAAAATAAAATTACATGATCATTATGAGTTATCTTTGCAGCTTGATCTTTATAGAGAAAATTAGAAGTGTCTATTCCCATGCGCAGAAATGTGTTCCATTTGTACACACTTCATAGTGTTTTCATACGTAATGGGGGTATCGTAGTGGTCACTACTATGCATATATTAAACTATTAGATTTGGTGAAATAGAGGAATAACCAAAGTTTTAGTCTTGTTTAAGTTGATTATAAGCAGATGGCTAGGGAGAAGTAAAAGAAAGATAAAAGGAGGAGGCTCTAGAGGAACAATATGGTGATAAGGGCAAGATGGAATTATCTAATCAATGGAAGACTATTTGGCTCATTCACTCTATCTTTTATGGGAAAATAAGGTGTCTCAACCTTTGGTTTTTTCATAGTTGCATTGATTTTTCCATAATATTAAATGTTGCTGATTTTCTCACATTGTCTTGTGAGTTAGAACTTGCAATTTCTATTCGAATGAGGAGTCAAGTTGGAGAGTTTTTTTTTTACAGGTGGAGTTGTGCATAAATTATTTTTCTATTTCCGTGTTGATTTTACATGGAATGTGAGTTTTCGAGGTGCAATTATTTTGGCAAGTGTAGATTTTGTAGTGTGGCATGCAATGACAATTGGAAACTTACTGTTATGCGTCTATAGTGTTTTTGGTGCTTTCCATGTTGCAGATTTAGCCTTTGGTAGTTGTTTTAGAAATGTCTAATTTATGCATTGTAAGCTCTTATATATTAAGCACTTGTATTTTGGAGTTGTATGTTGTTTTTGAAGTACAGTTATGCTGCCGGAATTACTCCAAAATTGAGAAGTTTAAAGACTCTTGCAAGAGCATAGTCTTGGAATTATATTGTAATTGGTTAATTGTTGTTGAATAATATAATTGGGATGTTTTTTGGAGTGTGGGGTTTTTCTCTTGAAAGGGTTTTCCCCACGTAAAATTCTGTGTTTTGAGTTCATTGTTTATTTGTTTATGATATGTATGCAAATCTAAATCTGTAATAGTTAAAGTTGTTTAAGAAATTTTTGTAACTCTCTCCTGCTTAGGTTAGTGTAGGAAGCTACTTTCGCTTACCAAACTTCCTTTTAGTTGGTATCAGAGCCTAGCCAGCTTTGATTTTTTTGTTGGATTTGAAGGTTTTTTTGAGCTGATCTTTATTTCAGTGGGAGTTTTGCAGAAGAATATTTCATGACCTTGTTGCAAGAAAAATATGGAAAGCACATTCAGTAGAATCAAAATGGAGAAGTTTAATGGTGAAAACTTTGAGTGTTGGAACTGTGGAAAATCTAGTCATTTCAGAAAAGAGTGCATGGAAGAGAAAAAGAAAAAAGACAAAAAGAGTTTCTTAAATTTTGACTTTGATAAATCCTCTCAAGATGATGTAGATGCATTTTTCATAGCTTTGGAAACATATGCATCAGAAGATGTGTGGTTGATAGAATTAGGTGCTTCTTTCCACATGACCTCTCACAGAGGTTGGTTTTCAAAGTAAGACAAATATGATGGTGGGAAGTTGTATCTGGGTGATGACTCTCACCTGAAGATCATTGGTCGTGGAAGAGTAAAAATAAGATTCCCTAATGGAAGAATGAAGGGGATTGATGGTGTATTACATATCTTGGGTTTGGCAAAAAACATTCTTTCTATGAGTAAATTGAATGATACGAGAGTGAAAGTTGTTTTCTCCAATGGAGGATTCGAGATGATAAGAGGAGCTATGGTGTTGGCTAAGGGTGTGTAGATTGGCACCTTGTTCAAGTTGGATGCATGTATGGTTCAATGTAATAGTTATAACAAACCAAAGAAGAAATATCTGGATTCTTCATCCTCACAATTAGATTGAGCAGAGAAATTTGTAGTAGCTACATCTGATGGTCATGCGCTTTGGGTACCTAAGGGTTCTCATTCCTTGGAAATGAAGCTTCCTATAGAGAAGACAATTCTATGGCATCAACAACTTGGTCACATTGGTGAAAAGGGTCTTAGAGCCTTGAAATCTAAGAGCCTTGTTAAAGGCCTTGATGATTGTAATCTCGAGTCCAACTTTTGCGAACAGTGTGTTTATGGAAAAAAACACCATGTCACTTTTCACTCTAGTTCTCACAAGTTTTTTGAGATTTTGGACTATGTTCATGAGATGTGCTTGGTCCTCTGAATGTCCCTTCGTTGTCAAAAATTGTATATTTTGTTTCTTTCATAGATGATTATAGTAGGACATTTATTTATTTTCTCAGAAGAAAACTTGAAGTCTTTAGGAGATTTTTGGAGTTTAAAGCCTTGGTAGAAAATAATACTAGTAAAAAGATTACATGTTTGAGGATTGACAATGGCAGTGAGTTTTTTTCAACAAAGTTTGACAAGTTCTATAAAGATCATATGATTGAGAGACATAAGACAACTCCATATACCCCACAACAAAATGGAGTTGTGGAGAGGATGAACAAGAAATTGATGGAGAGGGGTAAGAGTATGTTGAGTGGTGTTGGTCTTGAGCAAAAAAAATAGCTACTACATTTTATTTAATCAAAAAATCTCTTACATCAACTCTTGTTGATAAGACACCCACGGAAGCGTGGTTTGGTAAAAATCCTTCGATGAGACATCTCAGAGTATTTGGTTGTCAAGCTTACACTATTGTTTCGATTGAGAAGAGGTCTAAGTTGGAGAACAAAGCCGTTAAGTGTATCTTCATTGGCTATGGTTTCTGTGTGAAGGGGTAAAAGCTTTGAGATCTAGTGGCCCAAAAGGTTCTCTATAGCAGAAGTGTGATTTTTTGAGAGATGAAACCTTCGATGCAGTTGAGCTACAACCGGAGAAAGAGGAGAAACAAAAGGAGGTAGTTCAAGTTCCACTAACTTAGATGAAAGGAGAACTACGTACTCTTGTTGAACCTGGTGATGAGGAGAATTTGAGAAGCTCTGAAAGTTTTGAAGAAGAAGAACCCCAACCTCAACCTTTCAAGAGGTCTACTAGAGATAGGAAACAACCTGATAAGTTTGGATATTCACCTGAAAGATTTGGTTATTTGTTGCTGGATTCTAGTTGCATTTTTTCTTTGATTGCTAACACTGATGAGTCTAGGACTGTTAGAGAGGCTATGGGTATGAGTGATGTAGATTCCTAGATGAAAGCCATGGATGAAGAAATGGCTGTATTGAAGAAAAATGATACATGGGATCTGGTACCTTTGTCCGAAGGACAAAAAGCCGTTGGATGTAAATGGGTGTTCTAGAGAAAATATGGTCCAAATGGTAGTGTTGAGAAGTATAAGGCATAGTTGGATGGTAAGGGATATTCTCAGGTGGAGGGAATTTCCTATGGTGGGATTTTCTCTCATGTTGTGAAGTTGACATCTATTTGGTTCCTATTATCACTTGCATCCGCGTATGATCTAGAAGTGGAACAAATGGATGTGAAGACACCATTCCTTCATGATGACTTGGAGGAAGAGATTTATATATCACAACCAAAGCATTTCGTGGTTAAAGGTAAATAAAATATGGTTTGCAAGTTGAAAAAGTCTTTGTATGGTCTTAAGAAGTCTCCTAGAATGTGCTACCAGAAGTTTGATACCTATGTGTTGTCATTTGGATTTTTGAGATATAAATTTGACCACTGTGTTTAATACAAATTTGATCATGGTCGCATTCTCATAATTGCATGGTACATAGATGATACGTTGGTTTTTGGGAATCATAAAAGTTTTATTTCAGATTTGAAGTCTTAGTTGTCATCACAATTTGAGATGAAGGATCTAGGTGCAGCAAGGTATATTTTGGGGATGAAGATTAGAAGAAACAAAGCTAACATAAAGCTTTGGTTAAGCTAGAGAAAGTATGTGAATACAGTGTTGGAGAGGTTCAACATGACAACTTGTAGACGGTTATTTGTTCCTATAATGCAAGGGATGAAGATTTCTATGGAGGATTGTTCAAAATATCCCATTGAGATGGAGGGCATGACTAGAGTACCATATGCAAGTGCTATTGGAAGTCGTATGGATGTTATGGTTTGCATGATGCCATACATTGGCTAAGCAATGGGTGTCCTTAGTTGGTTTATGGATAATCCTGGATAGATACATTGGGATGCAGTGAAGAGAGTGTTAAGATATTTGTGGGGTACGTATGAGTATTCCTTATGTTTTCATGGTTATCCTACTAGACCTCAACACTTAGTGAATATTCATGGATATGTGGATCTAGATTGGGTAGGTGAAATTTATAGTAGAAGATCCACTGGTAGCTATGTGTTCACGATGTATGGTGGTGAAATTAGTTGGATGAGTAAGCGACAAGCTGTAGTTGCTTTTTCCATGACAGAAGTAGAGTACATGGAAGCTACTCATGCTTGTAAGGAAGATATTTGGCTTAAGCATTTGTGTTGATATTGGTTTTGATGCAAGGAAAATTACTATTTGTTGTGATAGTTAGAGTGCCATATGCTTGGCAAAGAATCCTACTTTCCATGCTAGAACAAAGCACATTGATGTTCAATTTCATTTTTTTCATGATATGGTGGAAGATGGAAAGGTGAAGTGGCACATTGATCAAAATGTGCTCCACCTCTCTTCAATAGCATGTTGACAAGTGGCACATTGTTATTGGTTCATCTTTAATCCCACATCCTTCATGTTTCTCATTCCTCCATCCTTATTTTCTATAAATAGAGAGATTCTCTTTTGATTTAGGATCCACAACTTTATGCAAAGTCATTATCTTCAGATTTTATGCAATTCCATCCATTGTTCATCAAGGTTTTTATGACATTTTATCAATCTTAGCTAGGTTATGGTCAAATTTTCATCAAGGAGAACAATCATCAACAATCTTCATCAAAGATTTGCAAGGAATTGGGAAAGGGATTCTTTCCACATCAAAGAAGCACCAATTCCCCCATGGGATGCTGGGTTTGGATGTTTTGAGCAAGATTTAGTAGTTTCCATTTGATTAATTTTACTTTATTTCTTGTTCTTTGTATTTAAATGATTGCATGGGGAATGTTTTGTTTTAAAATTGTTTAATGACTAATATTGGGTTGTTTGATGATGTTTGAGCAAGTCTAGATCAACCATTTACATTTTGGCACTAGAAGGAGGGATCACCTTTCAAAATTAACACATTTTTTAATCAAAATTTCACTATTTTTTTCATTTTTTTGTGCCTTCAAGAAACAACGATGCTGCAAAAGACAAACAACGACACTATTAGTCTAGCGTCGCTATATAGTGATGCTATATCTGCTTCAAAGGGTGATGCTTTTCTCATTCTCCTGAGGTCAGACCAGTCAAACTCCAAAGAGAGACGCTTGCTTAAACAATGACGCAATCTCGGTCTTTGTTTCTCCACAGAGCAACACTGACTTCACCAGAGCGGCGTTGAACCTCTCCAAATTGTGGATTACAATGCTGGGGTGGGGTAAATGTCAAATTTTTAGTTTTAAATTCAACATGTGCTTTTTATATTGATTACCTTATACTTTTGACCTTCTCTTGTGACTCTGTTTTCTATAGGCTAATTAGTTTTTTGTAGGTTGAAGTGATCAAGAAAAGGAGGAAATGGAGAGAAGAATCTCTATGGAATTATCATATGATTGTAACATGTGTTTTTAAACACTTTGGGAGCAATTATAATCCCACTTTTAAGGACATTGTCATATTTAGTTTTTAGGACTCATAATTTTCGTTGGGTTTTAAAAAGAACAATCAAAGGGATTAAAAAGAACCTTAAGAACTTAATAGAGTTGATTTTAGATTTAAAAATTGAACAAGCAAAACTTCACACTTCTTCTTGGTGCTATAAAAAGAATCCATTACTGTTTTGAGATCTAAAATGAACATGTGTTTTTTGTGTTTTGTAATATCTTTTACAAAATAAAATCATTTAAAAGGCATATGCACTTCTCTCATGCTTCACAGAGATCTTGAGAATCAAAAGTATTTTGGTGATATTAAGTTGTATAAAACATTTCCTCCACACTTCAAATTTGGGCTTTTAAAATTGGACAAATTATGATAGTGTGAAGAAAAGGCATTGTGTGTGCTCCCACCTAAATGCTCTAGGTGGTCGAACTACAAATGCACTTCTTCGCTATTGTTCACCTTTAGAGATCCTTCCTTGGTGGGAAAAAGTGCTTACCCCAAGGGAATGAATCAAACCAATAACGAGCTAAATGCCAAGCTACTTCCGACTAGTATACAAATTCGAATGTTGAGGAAATCTCATCATTGTAGGAACTCCTATGGACAAGCAGGTGATACTCTTTATATGAGTTGATCTTGCTTCTCGTGTGGCTTTCTGAATGGGTGCCTTGATTACAAACCAATTTGTGTAAAATCCAAAAAATCCCTATCTATTTGTTGGTTTCAGGAGGTCAGACCTCCGAAGCCATCCCACGTACTTGTGATTCAAAGTAGAGATGAAGATTTTTTCATGGGAGATTCATGAGAACTCAAAGCTTGGCTGAATTGAGAAGTGTGTGCTAAGAAAGGGGAAGCTAGTATAGTCAAGCTTCTAATCATCCAATTTGAATAAGAACAGTTGGATAAATCCAAGTGGGAATCCAAGAAATATTACCTCTTTTCTATCCTAGGGTTGTGTGTTATCTTGAATTGAGAAACTTTGCTTGGATCTAAAACTTTGGAAAAAAAAACATTCAACAAGATCATTGGAATTTCAAACCCTTTGGGGAGAACAAAACCTTTGAAAAAATCCACATGTTGCTACTTGTCCCTAAGGGTTCTTATCCCTAGAAGGCTTCTAAGCATTTGGATTCATATCTCAATTTTTCTCTCTCCAAAGTCAACATAGGGAACTATTGCCTTGATTTTCTTGATTTCCACATAATGGACCTTGTGGGATGAAAATAAATTGAGACATAAACTTTCAGTTTAAAAGCTAAGAAAGAAAGTGTTTGTGATAAAAAACCAAATCTAAGCAAGATAAAAGACAATTGAATCTCACATGTGTTTGATCCCATGATTTCCCATAAAGTCAAAATTCCCAAATCAAATCATCAAAAGCACCTCAGTCGAAAAGCTCGTGAGGAGCATCTTTCAAGGCTTTACAAAGTTGGAGAAATATTGGTTTATAAATTTTACAAACGCACTTCAAAGAATAATCCCAATTTGTATGAATTCTATTATAGTCAAAATCCAAGTCTTTTTCAACGTTTTGAGTTTCTCACATAGGAAGTATAGCATGTTCTTCAATACTGAGGTCTTGTAAAAGGAAGTTTATTTAAGTCCAATCTAGGATCAAAAAAATCAATGCTCTCATCCATCCCTCAAAACATCAATCAAAATCCCATCTCACCACCAACTCTTTGAATCTTGGAAAAATCCTTGATGCTAGACTTTTGGAAATTCCTTTAAATCAAATAAAAAAACCATCTTGTTTGACTAAGTATGTGTAGATGAATCCTTCTTCATATACTTAGTTAAATTATCAGATTGTGGAAAAATTTATTCCAAGATAGCATCCAACATCTTGGGGTTTATGAGTTCATTATCCTAATCTAAATCACATAAAAATAAAAAATCCAAAATTCCTAAAGTCTAGTGTCCCTTCAAGATTCTTGAGAGTTTAGTCATTCGCACCATCCATCTTTCATTTATCTCATCACCATCCTTTGATCTTTAAGAAAACTTGGATTTTCTTCTTTGTACCTAAAAATTGATCTTTCTTTTATGGTGCAAACTCGATTTCAATACAAGAAAAAAATGGAGAAAAACAAAGAGACATCTACTTCAAGTGACTTGAGTCAAACCACACCTGAATTAAACCCCATCAGATCTTACAAACCCCTGCTCAACCTTCCTCAACAACCACAAGATCCTCAAGAGGGAGGTTTCCAAGTGGAAGATATCACCTACAATCCTTTAGGGATGACTCGAGATGAAATCATGAAAATAGTCCAAAATCCAAAAAACCACAAAATTGTCAATATGAGGATGAGACATAATTCTTCAGAGTACATGCTACCATTAGCAAAAGAAGGGGCTAAAATCCGTTATGATTATGATGCTAGTACTATTGTGGAACAACCTCTTGGAGTTATGCCACCGGTATCATTCACACCATCCTCCCAAAGCATCATTCAACCCATCCCACAATTGACATCATCTCATGCTCCAAGTCAACCCATGATCACCAAGGGGAGTTCATTGCTCCAAGATCTTCAAACACATCCCCTTGTAAATAACCAAAATTTGGATGAAAATACCATCTTGGGCATACCGAATATAGTCCCCAAAGACCCAAGGCATCTGTACATTCCACTCATTTTCCACGATACCAATAGTGAATCCACCTTCTTAGCAACACCAGCATACCCTCTTGGGGCACAAGGACAAGGGGGTTTAGTTGGACAAGGGGAATCTTTGATGCCTCATCATCACTTTCTCAAGGAAATATACCCCTTATCCTCCCATCACTTCCTCCACTAACATCAACAACCACATCAATCCAAGGTATAGGGTGTAGACATGTAAAATTGACTTGACACCTATTACAAAACCTTGAATGGCATCAAAAAACACTGAAAGACATCAAACAACCTCAAACAACATTAAATGATATGAAACACAATCTCTTATCATCCAGAATGACTCAGAATCATCCCATAACACTTTAGAATGACTCAGAATCATCCCGTAATGCTTCAGAATGACTTAGAATCATCCTGTAACACTTCAGAATGACTCAGAATCATCCCGTAACACTTTAGAATGACTCAAAATCATCCCATAACACTTTTGAATGACTCAGAATCATCTTGTAACATCTCAAAATGACTCAGAATCATCCTGTAACACTTCAGAATGACTTGGAATCATCCCATAACACCTTAGAATGGCTCCAAATCATCCCGTAACACTTTAGAATGACTCAAAATCATCCCGTAATGCCTGAGAATGACTTAGAATCATCCCATAACACCTTAGAATGACTCAAAATTATCTTGTAACACTTCAAAATGACTCGAAATCATCCCAGAATGACTTGAAATCATCCTGTAACACTTCAAAATGACTCAAAATCATCCCAGAATAACTTGAAATCATCTCATAACATCTCATAATAACTCAAAATCATCCCATAACACCTCATAATAACTCAGAATCATCCCATAACATCTTGGATCATCTCGGAATCACCCCGAAACAGTTCAGAATCATCCCATAATGTCTTAGATCATCTTGCATCATCTTGAGATCATCCTGAAACATCTTGAAATTATCTTGTAATGTCTTAGATCATCTCGAAATCATACCACAATGTTCTCGCATCACACCACATCAAAACGACATCAAAACCCTAATTCCTCTATTAATTGAATAATACAACATTATTTAATAAATTCACTTTTTCATCATTTCAAACAAATTTAATAAAGTCCCAAAAATCCTAGTTCCTCTATTAATTAAATAAAACAACATTATTTGATTAATTCACGTTTCATCATTTTGACCAATTAAATAAATCTCATTTATTTAATAAAGTCCTAATCCCACCTCATTTCGTCCCGATTAATTAAATAATGCCAATAATTTAAATATGTTGCTAAATCACCTTATTCCCCTAAGTGGGTCAAATTATTAAATAATAATTTAATTACGACACTTTCCCTCTAAAATTTGAATAATTTAATCAAACCATTCAAATGAATTATCAAAAATTAAATCAAAACTAATGCAACTTTGTTTGCAAAAGTCAAACTTGATTTACACATTCAAAATCCAAAAATGAATTAATTAATTAAATAAATTAATTCATATTCCTCACCCACTTTCTGATTGAGTAAATTATGATTGCTAACTAAGCAGTCTAATTTTTTAACTAATCCATAGATTCTGTTAACTAAAACATCACATTCCTAACTAAGCCATCACAATCCTGACTAATCAATCTATTATGTTAACTGATCAATCACATTCCTGACTGGCCAATCTATTTCCCAATCACACAAATTGCGCAATCCACTTTGCACAATTCTCTCATGTCTAAATCCTCTCAACAAAATCTGATTGTTGATCTGGATATTCTTCAAAGCAATCTTGATCATCCATTTCAAATCTCATTTTCTATATAACAAACCTCTCTCCTCGCAAAAAATGGATCGGAGAATCAACCTAAGCTGAGCAACGAAGTGCTATCAAGATCATCCTTGAGAGAGTTTCATCCATTGTCTTGGATCAACCGAACACAACAAGAATTCATCCACACTTTACACACGAAATTTGGAGGCTTCATTGTGATAAGAGAAATCCAACATCAAGCGAATACACTCTGCTACGGGATGGTGAATCTATCTTTTTCTTTCAGTTCATATGATAATCAATAGGTTTCTTATTATGTTTGCATTAGTATAGTTCAATTTTGTATGTGTAGGAGTTTCTAGATTTTAGATTTAAGCTTTTTGGATGTAGATTAGATTTCTTTGTCAGATTGCTTTCATGTCCCTCTTGGATCATTAATCTAACGTCCTTTCTCACCCTCACACATTCTGGCACACTCAATGGGACCCTTGTCCCCTCTAACATTTGTTTGAGTCATTTTTGAAGCTACAGGTCTCAAAAACGCTTCTGTCAAAGTTTTATGCGCTTGTCTCGAAGACTTGAGCATCTGTCTTGAAAGTTTGAGAATATGTCTGTCAATAAAACTGTGCATTTGTCATAAGAACTATGCATTTGTCATGGGAATGGCACATTTGTCTGAAATTGGTGCATTTGTAATTTCTTAAGTTAGCATTTGTTTGATAGGGTTTTTTAGCACTTGTTTCTAAAACTGTGTAGTTGTTTGAAATCAGTGCATTTATTTTTTCTGTTCTGAGCAGCTATTCTGATAGACAAATGCACCAATCTTGCACTCTTGTAATAGGTTTTCACTAACAGGTGTTTGTTTTTGGATGTGTAAGAAGGAGTTGACAGATTTGATGCAGGATTCCAATGACTCTACAATGTTTATTGTAGGGAAGATGATCGGACCCAATTGTTGAATTTACTTTTTTTTTTTTAACTTAGAAATTTTCATTTTAGTGCTCTAAAAATGAACAACAACAAACTCACACTTTGATTTTGGTGTTGTTAAAAAGAATAAATTTTAAGCTTTTTTAACTTAGGAATTTTCATTTTAGTGCTCTAAAAATGAACAACAACAAGCTCACACTTGATTTTGGTGTTGATAAAATGAACAAATTTTAAGCTTTTTAACTTAGGAACTTTCATTTGGCGCTCATAAAAAGAACAAAAACACTTCAGTTTTGGGCTCTAAAAATGAACACATTTAATTTTTTCATAAGTAGGAACCTTTAATTTTGGTGCATAAAAAGAGTGAAATCATTTTTCATTTTGTTGACGCACACACATTTTTACATTTCTTGACCGAGATAGGACAAGGATTTCATTTCTTAGAAACACCTCTATTGGAGCTTATAAAAATGAACAAATGTTTCTTTATGATATTTCACCATTTCTATCTTAATTGCTTGATGTCTTGAACATTTTGTATTGGTGCAAGTTAAAAAGAACTTTGTTTTGTTTATTCACAATTTTTTTGGGGATAACATCGCTCGAGGTGTTTAAAATGAATCAAATTGCTATGGATTGTTCACTGTGCATTCATTGAATGGAAAATCTAAAAGTGTTTTATCTTCTCCCCTTGCACCTTTTGGCGATCTTGGGTGAGCGAAAGAACATTTTTGAACATTGCACTTTATTTTTAAGTTTACCTTAAAGAGGGGGCTTGCCTTGAGATACATCCCGCACTGGAGAACTCATTTCCAGGTCTCGAAGCATGTTTACTGGCAAGCTATATTAAAGGTTGCAAACTTTTATGAAAGTAGCTTCAAGCCGTGCTAACAATAGACTGCACCTAATCCCATACCTTAAGTGGCCAACGGGTGAGTGTCAGATTTCCATGTTCACAATTACCACTAAGAACCAAATTGTTTTAGAAGCCACCCTATTATCCAAAAAAATTCTTTGAAAGTGGTGCATCAGAATTTACTTCTGAGAAGTTACTTTCCATGTCCAACTATAGGCCCGCACCATAAGTTTCATGTAAAATTGTCTCTTTGAAGCATGAGGTAGGCCTACCTAAGAGAATGGTGTCTATCCCCTAGGGTTGTAATTGCTAGTTTATATTAAACTTAGCCCATTACATTCAAAATAATTTGACATCAAATTCTATGTTTGATTTAAGGAAAAAGAACGCATTCAAAACAAACATTGAATGATATGGTT
Source organism: Sequoiadendron giganteum (assembly GCA_007115665.2). Lineage (NCBI taxonomy): Eukaryota > Viridiplantae > Streptophyta > Pinopsida > Cupressales > Cupressaceae > Sequoiadendron > Sequoiadendron giganteum. The sequence continues at coordinate 326,161,605 of CM021103.1, forward strand.
AAACAAAAAGCCCTTTGATTTAGTGCACACTTGTGAGAGATGCCTCATGTTTTAACCCCTTTAAAAGGATCTTTCCTTAAAGGTTTCCGAACATTCCGACTTTGATTTCAAGGTACATTAATCAAAGTAAACATTTGGAAACTATGGCTTGGGTGTTGTGATTTCACAACCTAAGTTATAGACATTAAGGTCACATAAGTCCATGCTTGGTGAGTCAGTCCAAGTGTTGTCTTATCACTAGCCATACTTCAAAACACAGAGAAAAAATTGAAAAAACATTGTTCACAAGATCATTGTTTGAACCAAAACAATTGGAAAGACAGAAAGTCAGATAGTCCCACATCCATTATTTCCATCCTACCTATTTAAAATCAATTTAAAAGAAACCATTAAGGTCATTCCTCTACTCAAGATGTCCATGATAATAACAGTTACTTGGGACTCAAAGATAGTACAAGTAGACTTTTTCGCAACATATCCTCTAGACAAGGAAGTGGAGTATGGACTTTAGTTCTTCAACATTTTTTGATTTCCAAGAATTAGTGTCATCCAAAAAAAAACTCAAACCCTAGGGTCTTGAGCTTCATAGCAACCATTCCATAAACACCACCAAACTTTATGACCATTTGGCGACCAACTGCCCCAATTCAACAACTAGATATTGTAGCACCAATCCTTCAACCTAGTCTCACATATATCGAAGGTGAACAAATGAACATCATAAGTAGCTTAAGAACCTTCATTTTTTAGAATAATGAAACACCCTATCAGTTTCTCACTGCATCAATTATCCTAGACGAAGAGGAAGAGAAAGCTAACATAGCAATAGAGAGACCCATATTACCACTACCTACATGGAAATACTTATCCCATTCATGATATCACATAAGGTAAAGACCACAAGTCATCATTATAGACTCAGGCATCTAAGTCTAAAAGCTCTCAAGAAATACCTTTGGGCACTTCACAAAACCAGAACTAGGTTGGTATATAACTTCTACAAATGAGCTTCTGAAAACAATCCAAACTTGTATTCCTTCTACTATTGTCAGAATCTAGGTCTATTCCAATAGTTCTAGTATCTTACATAATCTATAGGAAAAAATTAGGTCTTTAGAAAATTAAGTCAACTAGAGGGTACACCAATTTCCCATAGGAGACCCAAGTTGTTTATGACAACCATGAGATTACATCATAGAAAAAAGATGGAAGCCAACAAGAATACCACTAGTATCCTAAAAATGAATTCCATGAATGATGAGAGTAGCCCATGTGGCTATAGGCCAAGTGAACTTGAAACTCCCTAGAAGAGACCAATATACATAGACACTTTCACTGAGGAGGAAATAAGCCACAAACAAAAGGAGGTTATGGAACAAGGTAACCAAGACCCAAACCAAGTGATTATAGAGGAGGTAAACGATGAAGAAGAGATAAACAAGGAAGAACTATTTGAACATTATAATAACCCCAAGGTTCTCAAACTAATGGATAGGTTGTTAAGATAAGACCCAAACTCCTATTTCTTCAAACTAGCACAAAGTGGTGCTAAGTTACCTTTGGATTTCAATGTAGAAGCTCTCAAGGAACCCAATCTTATTCCCTTAGGGGACAACTTGATTGTGAGACAAATAACCCAACCTCTGGAAAGACCAAATATGCCACCCGTGTTCTCACAAAATAATGATCAACCCAAAGAGAACCCCTTGTTCAAAAAACCAACTCAGGTTGAACAAGCAACAGTAGCACAAATGTACCAAGGGGGCCCATCTCAATACATACCTCAAAACACATCCACCATCGACCCTTCCCAGAATAACCAGTATCTTCAATAGGGTGAAACACAAGGCCCCCCTCAGAATAACCAGTATCTTTAATAGGGTGGAACACACGGCCCCCCTCAGAATAACCAATACGTTCAACAGGGTGGAACAAAAAATCCTCCTCATAACAACCAACAATACTATCAAGAAGGTGCCCCTCCAATGCATCATTAGGGTAACCTTTATTTTATTCCTACCCAGCAGGGTGTGCCACAGAGGGCCCTCGATTAGTCATCCCAACAACAAGGTGTCCCACCAACACATCATCGGGGTAACCTTTATTTTAGTCCTACCCAGCAGGGTGTGCCATAGAGCGCCCTCCATCAGTCATCCCAACAACAAGGTGTCCCACCAACGCATCATTAGGGTAACCTTTATTTTATTCCTACTCAATAGGGTGTACCACAGAGCGCCCTTAATCATTCATCCCAACAACAAGGTGTCCTGCCAATGCATCATCAGGGTAACCTTCATTTTAGTCCTAACCAACAGGGTTTGCCACAAAGTTCCCTCAATTAGTCACCCCAACAAAAAGGCATCCCACCAATGCATCATCAAGGTAACCTTCTATATGTTCCACCCCCATAGCAAGGAGTTAACCCTCCTTACATCCCATATGGCTATCAAGGTCCTGTACCTTCACAATACCCAATCTATAACCAAAACTTGATAGGACAACAAGGTTATTACACATAGGGTTTGCAAAAACATGTGCCAAAAATAGAGATGGAACTAAAGCTAGATGTGGTCATGCAACAAATAGAAGATATGTAGATAGGAAAACAAAAGAAGACCTACACCATGCAAGAAATTTGTTCGTTCCTATTCGATCGTTCCATCACGACATTACCCTTTCCAAAAAAATTTGAGATACCCAGGTTTGAAAGAAAGTACAAAGGAGTAGGAGATCCGATAGAACATGTATGGTACTTCTTGGTATCATGGATGGAGGTGCAGAACAATGATGCCTATCTCATGAGGCTCTTTCCATGCAGCCTTATAGGTCATGCTATGGAGTGGTTCTCTCCTCCTCAACCTGGAATCAAAATTTTTGATGCTTTGTCTAGAAACTTCACATTTAACATAGAAAAAGATGTCACAATCATGAGTCTACCCACGATAAAATAGAACCCAGGAGAGTCCTTCACCTCCTACTTACAAAGATGGAGACACAAAGAAAGTCAATGCAAATGGCCCATTCCAAACAAGGATAGGTGTATATATTCATCACGAATTTTCTACCTGAAATAAACTATCGGCTCACAATGCTATGTCCTATAAACTTCAAAGAAAAAATCAAAAAGGGGTTACATATTAAGAGATATCTCATAGCAAGAGGAACCTTAAAGAAAAACAACTCAAAAGACAATCCCTCTAGCTCAAATGAAAAACCCAAAATCTGGGCTAAGAATAAAAACATTACAAATGGTGGAGTGGTAGATGCTAGAGTAGTATGGAACACACATAACACAAATCATAATAAACCACAGGTGGCACAAATAAAATATGGTCCCAACAACACAAAAAGAAACCAAACTACCTATCCCAAGAACAATTAGGTTGTAAACCAACAGACAAATCAGGGAGGGAAACAAAGGCAATATATTCAACCTAGGCAACAATTTACTGTATTAGGTGAGTCACTTGAGACCATCATGCACAAAATAGTAGAACAAAACCTCATCAAAACAAATGACCACCCAAATTATGAGGAACCTAGCTTTAAGACACCATGGTACAATGAGAAAGACTTGTGTGATTTCCATATGATCAAAGGACATATGACTAATAATTGCATGTGCCTCAAACATATCATTCAAGACTTGATAGACAAAGGGGAAGTAGACGTTGATCATCATCTTGGAAATAAGGACCTAAAAATATAATCGAGCCCAATCCCAAACCATGCTAAGAGGAATGATAAAGGAAAGAGACAAGAGTACCATAATGCTAATTAGACATATGAGGACACCATTTTGGGAACCCTCTCACAAGTTGATGACAGTAGGGAAAATGTAGTAACAATTAAAGGAGGAGACAACAATTGAAATGTAACTACCCTCTACGGAAGAAGTACAATACAAGGAGAACCTCCCAAACCCACAATCAAGTCACGAAGTGACTACAACATTATGGAATAGTTAAAGAAGACACCTGCCCTCATCTCAATCCTAGAATTGATAAAACTGTCACCCACACATAGGGAGATATTAGAAATAGCTTTGGAAATGTTAGTCCCTAATGAACTTGATCCTAGTTAGTTCCAAGCCATGATTTTAAAAATCATTACAAGTAATCACTTAGTCTTTTCAGAGAAAGATTTAGCACAAAGAACATTCCACAATCAAGCTCTATACATAGAGGTGGGTGTTCATAAAACCATGGTCAAAAGAGTGTTGATAGATAATGGTGCAGGTTTAAACATTTATACCTTAAAATTCATAAAATAGCTGGGGTATTCTGATGATGTGATTGACAAAGGAAAGAGTATCACCATATGGGCTTATGATGACTTAGAGATAAATTCTAAAGGGACAGTCAGGTTACCAGTGTAGATAGGACCAATAGTAACAAAAACTACTTGTCAAGTACTAGATCTTGAGCTACCATACAACCTGCTACTGGGATGCCCTTGGATCCATGCATTACAAGGAGTCCTTTCCACTTTCCATCAATGCCTAAAGTTTCCCCATGAAGGAAAGGAAGTAACACTATATGCTGATCCTGAAACTTTCCATTTTTGTGCGCTATTGGAGGAGAAATACAATAAAATCCAACATGTGCCTAGCAATGATATAGCCTTCCATTCCTTTTCTTATATCAACCCTTCCATACTACCATCAACCTCCACTAAAAAAAAATCAACTTAAAAACCAAAAGAAAAAGATAAGATCCAAGTACTTGACAAGGGCAATAGTCACTACCATTTTAACCAAGCATTCTGCATTGGCATGCTCCCACCAACATCTAGAGTGTATGGAGGTCCAAAAGAGATCTAGATAGTACAAATGATAGCCAAACCCACTAATTTTACCAGATGGGGAGACATGAAAGATGAAGAAATATTTGAGGAGGACCTCTCATCTATGATCTACAAGGAGGACCAAATAGAACCCCAAAAGCCACAACCCATTTTAATTGATCCTAACACTAAGGGGTATCAATCAGTTAAAAAAATGGGATAAAATGGAACAAGTGGCCTAGGGATACACAAACAAGGCCAATCAAAGCCTATCATAGTGGAATAGAGACAAATGAATATGGGGCTAGGTTATAAATCAAAAGACATGATCATCCCAAAAACTAGACGAACCTCTTGGAAGAAATGAGAAACTTTTGCTAGTGTTAAGGAACTTGATATCTACCATGTCACAAACAATGAATTACCCATTGAAGACTTATTTGAAAAATTTAGTATTGATAGGTTCCCCCTCCAGTACATGGAAACCATTCCCAACATCTATTACCATTCTCAAATGAACTCTAATGTATACGAATGGGATTCTCCTTCCTTTGTCATAGGATATAATTCCCCCGACTCTAGAAATGATGACCTAGATACCCAGTGGGAAAAAGACACCATAGGCATATTGACCCTTTCACCTACTTCTATAAGCTTTATAGACCAAGATGATAGTCTCCCACTTTGTTATCCTCAAATCATAGATTGGGATCAACAACAACATGCACCTATTTTAGATCAATTCCAGAATGATGAGGCCATCACAAAGTTCATGGGACTTCGAAAAAACATACTAGCAGGAGATCATAAAGCAAGGTTTGTCATGGAATTGGAACAAGAGGCATACTTTAGTGGAAGGATTGAATTTTCCAGTCGTAAAAATGAAAGAAAAAACATAAAAATATGATTCCCTAGAGAAAACCACACTATGGTTCTATCGGATCTGAAAAAGAGAAAAATAGAGGATGCATCTGAAGGTGAAAACCTCCCAAAGATGCCCGAGGATGGAGGATTCAATCTCCCCATATCTGAATATCAAGAAAGATCAACACTTCTTGTAGAAGAAACAAAATCCATAAATGTTGGTACAACAGAGGACCCAAAGATAGCATACCATGCAACATCACTTGATCCTGAAGAGAAAGAAAAATTCATAGCGTTCATCAATGAGAGAAAGATAAAATTTGCTTGGACCTATGCCAAAATGCCTGGACCAGATCCAACATTAGTAGTGCATCATCTAGCTGTCATTCCTAGAGCGAAGCCTATCAAATTGAAACTCAAAAAGATGCATCCCCAGATAGCATTATTAGTGAAGGTAGAACTAAAGAAGTTACTAGATGTGGGTTTCATTAGACCCATTGACTATCACAATGGATATCGAACCTAGTTCTAGTGTCCAAACCTACTGGGGGCATAAGGATATGTACAAAATTTAGGGACTTGAATAAAGCTTGTCTGAAAGATGACTTTCCATTACTGAGCATTGACATGATAGTAGATCTAACAACAGGGCATGAGATGCTTTCCTTAATGGATGGTTTCTCAGGATACAACCAGATAAATATCTCTCTAGATGACCAACAAAAAACAACATTCACTTGTGCTTGGTGAAATTTTTGTTGGAATGTAATGCCTTTTGGTCTAAAGAATTTAGGAGCAACCTATCAAAGATCAATGATGACCATAATCCATGACATGCTACACACAATCATGGATGACTGTGTGGATGATATCCTAGAAAAGTCAATCAAAATGGCAGATCACTTGAAAAACCTAGAAAAGGTATTTGATCGATTGGAACAGTACAATATGAGACTTAACCCTAAAAAATGTGTGTTCAGAGTAACTTCTGGAAAGCTATTAGGGTACATAGTTTCAAGAAGAGGGATAGAGGTGGATCTTTCCAAGGTAAAATCTATAATGTAAATTCCTCCACCAAAGACACTCAAACAATTGTGGAGCCTACAAGGGAAGCTACAATCAATCAAGTGATTTATCATAGAAATAGTGGAGAAATGTCACCCTTTCACTCATCTCCTACACAAGGACATCACCTTCAAGTGGGATGGGATATGTGACTAGGAATTTCATCAAGTCAATGAGTACCTACTTGCTCCTCCTATACTCATGCTACCAATTTTGGAAAAGGAGATGATACTTTATGTGTCTACCACACAAGCAGCATTGGGAGCTCTCCTGACATAGCTAGATGAAAACAATAAAGAAAGGGTAGTATACTATATCAGGAAAACACTGGTGGGATATGAACTGAACTATTCAACCATTGAAAGATCTCATCTCTCAGTTGTGTTTTCTACACAAAAGTTGAGAAATTTCATCTTAAATAGAAAAGTGAAACTAATATCAAAGGTGGACCTACTCATTTATTTACTAGCAAAAGAAACCTTAATAATAGAGCTATTGATGCAATGGCCACAATAGGCTCACTACTAGATATTCCTTAGAATGTTCCTAAATATGAATTCCTCACGGAAAAACTATTGGTGCCTGCATTCAACATCCCAGAATTAGAAATGGTATGTGTTGTTGTTGGTCCTAAATCCCCATTGTACCAAGATACTTTTGACTATATCTAGAACAGTATCATACCACTTGACTTAACGACTACTGAAAAGAAAACCTTCACCCATAGGACTTCCCATTTTATGATATTAGGAGAAACCCTATACCGTCGTAACCTAGATGGTATGTTACTCCAGTGCCTTAATGTAAAAGAAGTACAAACGACCTTACAAGAGGTTCACGAAGGTATTTTTGGATCCCACTCTAGTGGACCTAACCTGGTCCAAAATCTACTCAAAGCATGATACTATTGGCCTTCCATGGAGAAAGACTGCATTCAACATTCTAGAAGGTGTCAACAATGTCAGTAACATAGTGATCTAGTTCATGCACCAACACAAGAGTTGAGACCCATCACAACACCATGGCCTTTTTCACAATAGGGATTAGACCCGGTAGGTAGGATATCATCTGCTCCATCCAACATGCATAAATTCATTATCACTACAACAAAATACTTCATAAAATGGATAGAGGCAATTCTATTAACTTATATCACTGGCAAACAAATATCAAAATTTATTTTGAATTATCTCATTTTTAGGTATGGAATCCCACAAACAATTGTAACAGACAATGGCACCATTCAAGAATCAAGATTTCCAAGAACTCTATTCCAAATTCTCTATCCAACATATATTTTCTATGCCCTACTATCCTCAAGGAATTAGTCAGGCAGAGGTATCCAATAAGAAAATATTGAAAATATTGAAAAAGGTTGTCAATGGTGCCGTTTGTGATTGGAATTTATAGATAAATCTAGCTTTATGGGCTTATAGAACCAACATTCGTACACCTACTGGTGCCACACCTTTTTCCTTGGTCTACGGATCAGAAGCAGTGTTACCTATCGAAGTCAAAATCCACTCATTGTGAATCTCACTAAAAGGCATGGTAAGCAATGAAGAATACAGGGTATCTAGATTGAATGAATTAGAGGTCCTAGATGAAAGGTATTTGAGAATGTTAAACCATCTACAGGTTTATCAAAATTGGCTCAAACGAAGCTATGCCAAGAGAATCAAAGATAAAAACTTTCAAGTTGGTGACTTGGTCCTCAAGGAGAATCAGAAGATACAATTGAATCAAGATGGCAAGGGTAAATTTGAACCTTACTGGTTAGGTCCATTCATCATAACAACAAGTTATGGATTTGGGTCATATCAGTTGGATACTCCCAAAGGAGAACCTCTAGCTGAACCAGTGAACAAGAACCACCTCAAAAAATTCTATACATGAAACATGTCAGAATACCCTAGGCAAAAGGGTAAAAATGCAAAAAAATGAAAAAAAGAGATTAAAGGAAGAAAAAGAGTAAAGAGAAATAAAATTTTCTTTGAGTGAAAACCACTTTGTGGCACTCCTAGAATAGGTACAATAGTGAAGACCTGGTAAACAAGCGCTATGCATGAATAACACATACATTATTATCTATCAACACTTTTTCACAACATCCACTCATCCATTTCATGAATTAGGTGTCCAATCATGGCTTGTCATGGATTAGGGTAAGTCATTTTATTGGGGGAAACTTCTCGAAGCTAGTCGCAATTTAGATTTGGTGAAATTCAATTAAGGTCATAAAACAAAAAAAGTCAAAAACACTACGAAAACAAAAAAGATCAAAAACATATAGAAAATATCAAAACAAAACAACATCGTTGGGTTATTCCTTCAATCAAAAAATCTAAGATATCAAAATTTTCTTGAACCTCACAGCTAATTGAAGTGAATTTCCCACAACATATCCTCTAGACACAAAAACAAGATATCATCCATGCTATCAATGTTGCTTACCCAAAAAATAGTTCATGCTTTGAGTCCAACGATCGAACTACATGGTCTCTGTGTGTACAACATAGGAAAGGATTTTTATCCCCCAAGACCCTAGGTCAATCCCCTTAGGTTTCCAACATGCTTTATTTTACTTAGTCAAAAATAAAAAATCCAAAAAAATTCAAAAATACAAAATCCCAAAAACATTCATAAAATAGAAAAGGTCAAACCAAGCAAACTACGAGCCTCTACATGGACACCATAGGAAAGGATTATCTTTGATGAGCCCATGAGGACCTAGGTTAGTCCCCTGAAAAACAAAATAAAAACAACATCATAAAACTAAGAAAATCAAAAAAGGCCCATCCCATCATCAACATCCATATTATTTTTTTCAACCATAATAAATAAATTGTCCCAAATCACCCTTTGAAAAAACAAACAAACAAACAAAGAAAACATCAACAACTAGAACTTTCAAGTAGTCAGGATCGCATAAGAGTTGACTATAAACAAACAAAGACAAGGCCAAAGTATCAAGTACCTATCTTTTTAAACAAGTCCCAACAACATCCTGAGATATGCCTTAACAGATCCGTTCCTATGATAGACATGATCAACAACGGATAATAGGCCTACCCTAAACAGATATGGAAAGTGATACTGCAACTTTGTTTTATCTTTTTGTGGTCTTATGTGATTTATTTGATTGACTCATTCCTAGGATCTCTCAAAGATGTCCATAAGGATTTAGAGAAGAAGGAATGGGGGCAATTGAGCGTCATTTCGATTTAATGTTTGTAAGATATGTTTGTAATATTACCATGGAAAATACTTGCTTTATTGAGTATGGAAGTTGTATTAAAACAGTTCATGAAGCAGTTACATGATAGGTGTTCTATACCTTTGTGTGATTGGTCCAAAACATTTTTCATGCAATCCCCCCTATACTTTAAACAAAGTTTCCGTATGTTTGGTATGAATAAAGATACTCTTTGTTTGTAGAGTCAAAGTCCATGCAATGGATAGAAAGCCACCTTGGTAATTCATACCCTGGTGCATCGTATCTATTTTGCTACATCAAAAAGGATTGTTCAAATAGCGAAGTATCTAAAGTGAAGCAAAGTCACATCATCAATTCTATCCATCATCATATTTCTACTAACTAACAAACATCATCATATTTCTTCTAATTAACAATTTTTTTTCTACCTATCATCATAATTCTTCTAAATTAACAATCATCCTGCATAACACATCATCAATACCATATTCATTCTATATCCACAAAAGTTATAAAAACATATCATGATGATAATAAACCAATTAAAAATATCATGTATCATGTATGGGGCTTTCATCTATCAACATCCATCATCATAAAATGAGACAAAGTATGATTCCTACATCTACATCATATCCATACATCAGAAAATCAAAAAACACATATAAACATACATCATCATATATCACCATCACATAAACATACAATGAGGTTGAATTGAAGAAGGTATATTTCATCATAAAAAATAAATATGTCATAAGTAAATCCACAGTGACATAAGTGTGATAGGAAGGTACAAAATCATAACATACATACGAGGTCTCGACTAGACCAATGAATATGTATAACACACATGTCTACAAAATGCCTCTACACCATGAAACATCATAAAGATTAGGTATCAAAAATGGCAAAACCCTAGAAGGACGGACAAAACACTATTGAAAACCAAAATGATCTGGTTGTCTCACAAAATAATCACCTACATCGACACCGACACCGCCATTGTTGTCACTCGTAGCACTAGGCTCCCCAAACCGTGGACGCTAAGAGGCCGTAGGAATGGTATCATCATATAAAGTCTGATAATAGGTAGATGCCTGTAGATACCTATATCACTTTGCTCGCATGCCATCATTCTCTATCTAGAGAGTATCTCTCTCTACCATCAGTAATAGTACTTGAGCCTCTACAACATGTTGTCTACCAATATCACTCTCCCTATCTAGCCGAAGAGAATCTCTCTTTGTTGTTAGTAAATCTACCTGAGTCTCTACTGCATGTAGTCTACCAATCACACTATCTCGCTCAACCCTCATAGTATCTCATTCAACCCTCAGAGTATCTAAGAAAGCCTCTGTAGCCTGTCACTGTGAAACCTCTGCATCTCTATCCAAATTCATCTAAGCTAGTAACAAATCAACATCCCTAGATAGTGGAGGAGCATCTAGAACCTATCTTTGACCATGTGCATGAGGCACTTGTTCATCCTGAATATCCTCTGCCTCATCACGTCGAGATTGACCCAACTGCTTTTCTAGAACCTCAACATATTCTCACTCACCGTGACGACCTGTGATGCTAGCTCTACCCACAATAGGACCACCTCTAGGATAAGTAAGCCTGAAAGGCCTATTCCATGTCCACCACTCCTCATAATTGTGAGTAGTACCTGGATCTACCACTCCAACTGACCAACCCCAACTAACTAGGGCAAGTGCTACAAACTTGACAGTAACAGTATCTGCACCAACTTGGATACCCCATATACAAACCTTCCAACAACTCTGACCAAACTGAGCCTCATAGGCATTAGGAATCTGCCCCTGTCTCTCACCAAACTGATGAAAAAATTGATAGGGTAGATAACTCTCTATCACATATGATGAATGACCAAGCAGTCAATAGGTCTGTTGGAAATACACAAGCTAATATGCATCCTCTGGCTAAGCCTCACAGCTCATGTAAGGTCTCCATACAAAACTAGGCATCTCATCAAACACATGATGCCAATAATGCAGATCCCTAAGAAAAGTGTAGTGCATAAAATCCCCATAACAATAACAATATGGATCACCCGAAGAATGATCTTGAATCCCGTTAGGACGAGTCACTGTAATATGCTCCCATGCCCAAACATGCAAAAGGGATACACCTGTAGACAATGACCCCCACCCTGATACACCACCTCTAACATATCTTGGTAAAGGTGGGCAAGAAAATAGGCACCCTAGGCATATCTCATACCATGCTTGAGCATACTCTCAAGACATACACCCCAACCCACTGCAAACTATCGACCTCATCTATTAGGAACAACTAATCCTGATACCAAGCCATAAAGGACAAGAATGATATGGTTTGTGTTATCTGCAAAATCAAATAAAGCAATCTCTACATCACAAACATCCACATATGCCATACCTAACAATATCTGCAAAGCACGGGCAACTCAATGAATCTGGTATGTAATAAGCTCACCATGAACAGGAAGATGAATAATCCTCCACACATCCTCCAGAGTAATGGTTGCCTCCCGTGTAGGCAAATGAAAAGAGGATGTCTTCGAGTGCCACCTCTCCATGAGAGTGGTCAACATAGCCGTATGGGTCCTGATTGGAGGCATATAATAGATATGATACAAACCCACTACATCAAGAAAGTCCTGCTCGAATACACCGAACTAGGCAATTGGATCAAATGAGTGATGAGGATGTCTCTCTCTCGTTATGAGCGGTCACAGATTCGTTTGCAAGTGACATAAACCAAGACATTAGGGTTTCACTCTAAAAGAGCAAAGAAACATAAAACAACACATGCTAGATGACAAACAACATGTGTGACACTAAACATACACAAGCTAGGGTTTACAACATAGGCATGGTAACAAAATAATGCTTAATGAAAAATGAACATAAGCTGGGGTTTCACTCTAAACAAGCAAAGCAACATAAAATGACATGCTAGCTAACAAATGATAGTTGAGATGGTAAATAGACACAAGCCAAAGTTTTAGAATGCAAATATGATGAAAAATATACATTCATGATGGTAAATGAACACATACTAGGGATTGGACAAAGCTAAAAGAAAAATGACAGACAAAGAGTCAATTACCAGATTCTGGGACAAATGCTCAACAAGAGACAGAAAAAAGTGCTAGTTTTGAACAAATGCACAGTTTTAGGATGATTGCACAAAAACTTGGGTGCAATTTCCTTACAAGTGTACAGTTTCAAGACAAGTGTGCAGTTTCAAGGCAACTGCGCAGTTTTTAGACAACTGCACAATTTTTGAACAACTACTTAAAACAAATGCACCAGTTTTGAACAAATGTGCATTTTTTGGATAGAAACACCAAAAACACTTGACAAATTTGCAAAAACTGAGACAAATGCACCAAAACCGAGACAGATGTGCCAAAACCTCAAAACCAGTGCATTTGTTTGACAAGACTTCACACACGCAAAACAAGAATGAAAACATGATGAAAGCGAAAGGCAAAAAGGTATATATCGGGGCACTGATGTATGAAGGTCATCTATACTCTTGAATGAGCTCGAAACGATGTGGGGAAACCTTGAATCTTGACATTCTCTCTGAAAAACTAACAAAATGTGGAATCTAGAGACAAGAATTAGCAAAAGGAACCAAGCACAAATGATCTAATTAGAAGACAAATTTCCTATATAAAACCTCAAGGAAACCCTAATTTCATCTAGGAAACCCTAATTACACTTAGGAAATATTCCTACTTACAAATTAGAAGCTTGGAAATAAGAAATGATGCACATTAACAAATAATATTTCAATCGAAAACATCAAAATGACAACAAAATAGTGTCAAGAGCCTAAGCTCAAAACTTGAAATTTTTGGTCAACCTCCCGAGGGGGCAGCATAGAGTCCTACCATCATTCCACTAAACACTAGGGCATAGTGGGGCATAATTTAAAAAAAAAGAAAAGAATATTTGAAATAAAGCAAATAGTACTTTGTATCAAAGAGGGGAAAAATGTAGACATGTAAAATTGACTTGACACCTATCACACAACCTTGAACGACATCAAACAAAATTGAACAACTTCAAACAACCTCAAAAAACCTCAAACAACATCAAACGATATGAAACATCATCTCTGATCATCTCATAATGACTCAAAATCATCCCGTAACACTTTAGAATGACTCAAAATCATCCCGTAACAATTCAGAATGACTCCAAATCATTCTGTAATACTTTGGAATGACTCAAAATAATCTCATAACGCTTCGAAATGACTTAGAATCATCTCGTAACATCTCGAAATGACTCAGAATCTCTGTAACACCTCAGAATGACTCAAAATCATCCCCTAACACTTCAGAATGACTCGAAATCATCTTGTAACACTTCACAATGACTCAGGATCATCACGTAACACCTCATAATGACTTAGAATCATCCCATAACACTTTAGAATGACTTGGAATCATCCTGGAATGACTCAAAATTATCCCGTAACACTTTAGAGTGACTCAAAATCATCCCAAAATAACTTGGAATAATCTTGTAACATCTTATAATAACATGAAATCATCCCGTAACACCTCATAATAACTTGGAATCATCTTAGATCATCTCAGAATCACCCTAAAACAGTTTAGAATCATCTTGTAATATCTCAAATCATCTCACATTATCTGAGAATCATCTCAAAACATCTTGGAATTATCTCGTAATGTCTTAGATCATCTCAAAATCATACCACAACATTCCCGCATCACACCACATTGCACCACATCAAAACAACATCAAAACCCCTAATTCCTATATTAATTGAATAATACAACATTATTTAATTAATTCACTTTTCATCATTTTAGATAAATTTAATAAATTTCATTTATTTAATAAAATCCCCAAAACCCTAATTCCTCTATTAATTAAATAAAATAACATTATTAAATTAATTCACATTTCATCATTTCGACCAATTAAATAAATCTCATTTATTTAATAAAGTCCTAATCCCACCTTATTTCGTCTTGATTAATTAAATAATGCCAATTATTTAATTACGTTGCTAAATCACCTTATTCCCCTAAGTGGATTAAATTATTAAATAATAATTTAATTACAACACTTTCCCTCTAAAATTTGAATAATTAAATCAAACTATTCAAATCAATTATCAAAATTCAAATCAAAACTGATGCAACTTTGTTTGCAAAAGTCAAACTTGATTTGCACATTCAAACTCCAAAAAGGAATTAATTAGTTAAATCAATTAATTCATATTCCTCACCCACTTTCTGATTGAGTAAATTATGATTGTTGACTAAGTTGTAATACCCCTCCATTTTGCTCCTTTGATCGAACAGTGTTCTTCTCCTTTATGTTGTGTTTTCTGTTAGTACCTTGACTATGGTACTCGGTTACTATTTGATCGCTATCTGTAAAGCGATGTGAATGTTATCCTTTGATGTCATGGTATTTTATTTTGATGTTATCATTATGGCATGCTTTGGATTAGGATTGTGAATATTTGAATTAATGATTTTTTATGCTTTTGATTAAATTATTGATGTTAGAATCGTCAGTTTGTAACACTGTATTGGTGAAGGGGACATAATTGCACCACTCGCTTGCGAGCGTCTTGCGATTTCATGACTTCCTCTTCACGGTGTGCGTTATTATGGTATATATACATGTTCGATATAATCTTTGTTCATAGGTTAATAGGTACATGACATCGACTCCACCTGGTTTCATAGGTTTGAGTGTGTCCATTGACCAACGACATTTGATTGGGAGATAGTAGCTAGGTTTTTTGTGCCAAGTCATCACCCTAGTCATAGTGTGTCATCGGGTCTTAGTCAGGTTAAGTTGCTTTAATATTGTTCCTTCTCTTTGATTATTTAATTACATGTTATAAAGGTAAATATAAGCTTTTGTAGTCAAGTGGTTAATTAAACTTATCTGGTTTAATGTTAGAAATATGATAAAATTTATTAATTAATAAATAATTTAATCATGGATTAGATCTATTTCATTAATTAATTAAATTGATTGTGTTGAAATTAGATAAGTTATGCTTTTTGAAATTTATGGATTTAATGTTTGAAACTGAAAATTAAAATTTATGAGGGTGATTGCATAGATATTTTTTGGAATTTTCTTTATTATTTGGATTTGGAATGAGTTTTCAAGAAAGTTTGGAAAAAATAGAAAAAGAAGGAAGAACAGGATTTTGGTTTTTGTGGGTTTTGGATTGGATTTGTGAAATTGCCGAGCAAGAGTTGTGATCAGAGGAAGAATCTGTGCACCACCTGGCATCTTCTCAAACTCTAAGAATACTAGGTTCATGCTTTTAAATTTAGTTTGTTTTTTGAAAGAATTATATAGATTTGTTTTGCTATTTGAAAATCATATTTAGAAAACTTAAAATCTATATTGTGGTGAAAAATTCATGTTAAATTTGGTATCAAATCTTAAACACCTATTTTTATTTGGGATTTCTCAAGAAAAATTGCGTTCTTGGCTACAAATTATTTTCTTTGAAAATTATTTGCTCAATTTGATTTGCAAATCTGATGCGGAGATAATTAAGTTTATACATGTATATATATATACTAATATATGTATATATACACATATATATTATTTATATATTCTTGGTTTTGAGGGGGGTTATTCTATTAAAAATGATTTTTAAAATACCCCTGTGTGGTGCATGGATTCTAAAATCCGCAGGTTTTGTTTTTGAGAAAAATGAAATAAAATAAATAAAAAAATAAAAAAATAAAAATATATATATATTTTTACTGAGGGTTCGGAGGAGGAACGCTGGGGGCTCACCCCCACCACGCCCCCATGGGAGGAAAGTGGGGGTAGCCACGCCCAACGCGACCTCCATTACCACTCCCGCATGACCACTGTGTTACACAGCCGTTGCCACCACTGTTGGTGGGTGGCTGTGTATAGTACAACGCCACCAGCAATGATGGTCGACTGTGCACATAGCACCGCTACCTCCCCTTCAAAGTCTGCAGATGGGAACAATGTCGACGCCCAACCCTTAGGGTTGGTGCGCGGCCCGAGGCATGATTAAGGTTGTTTTTTTTCAAAAAATAAAATATATATAAATTAATATTTTATTATTATATTTTAATAATATAAAAATATTAATATATATTATGGTTAATATATATATATATATATTAATATTTAATATTGTATTGTATAATATTATAATATTTTATATATATATAAAATAATTATGTATATATGTAATATATATATATATATATATATATGCAAAATACATAAGTGTATATATATTTTAAAATATTGATTTATATAATGGCATGATTTAAGTTTAATTGAGGAAATGAAAATATTGGAATTTTGGTCAAATTATTGTTTTTATTTTAAAATAATATATCTGATGGAACAATATATTTGATTTAAAATATTATGCATATTAAGATAAGTTAATTGTTTTAGAAATTATTATGTCGAAAAGAGGAAATAACTATTTATTTTAAAACGATATTTTTTTGAATCCTAGAAGTAAATATCTGTTTAATATTATTTTAAAGCAATTAGGGAATTAACTATTTGGTTTAAATTTCATCTTTGGTCTGAAAGCGACGTTACTTAATTCAGTTTTATTAAAGCAATAAATTGTTGAATGTTAATATAGGAAGTGGATTTAGGAAATCCAAAGTAGATTTAATTCCTGTTTAATTGCTCATTTTAATTGTAAATTGTTTCCCTTTTTCGCTTGGGCGAAATTGTGTGATAGGGGTTAATAAGTCTTCCAGATGGGGTTTTTTGTTATGTGGGTTGTCGTATTATGTTAGTCAACCTTTGGATTCCCTTGGGTAGTGCATGAAGTTATGTCAATGTTATTACCCGGTTTCCACGAACGAGGATGTTTTGTGCCTCCTATGGAGGGAGTGGTTTATGCGATTTGTGACTCCTTGTAAGGAGTGGCTTTGTTATGTTTGTTACCTCTAGTGTTGGAGTAAGTTTCTTTATATGTTTCCTCCTAGAGTTGGAGTGGTTGTAATATCTATTTTGTATGCACTTGGGTTCCCTTGGTAATTGGTTCGATTGTGTGTTGTCAAGTAGAAGAGTGGCTTATGTTAGGAGCCAGAGCTCAAAGAGGTAAACTGGATAACCTTTGAAGGTGGTTTAAACAAGTGATAACTAAAACAATACTTAGAAGATTAGGTGGTACTTCTCACTAATCAAGATAATTTTTCCTCACTCATAGACACAAGTGCTCATTTAGGCTTGGGATGAGTGGGAAGGCTTGGAATGGAAAGGTCATCTATCTTGTCTTTACGAAAGGTATTTGATTTCGCATGAGTGAGTGTGGGGGTCGGAATTCAATTGAGGCCACCAAGATAATCCATAGTGGGGGCCGAAGCCTATGAAGATTCCCAGAGGATATCCCATGACGAGCTGTATGATGACACTCTGTCTAGGACAACAGTAGGTACATGATTTTGTGTGTATGGTTTTCTTAACATACCTAATCTGTTTTATATTTGGAAGCAATGTGACCATGTTAAAGTTGTACTAGTGTTGTACTTGTGGTTGTATGGTTCTTGTGTTTGGTTATATCTGTATGAGTCAGTATGAGTCAACCTATGTCTAGAGGTGGATGGTCTTGTCTAGGAATCCTTGTTACTATCTCCTAGCATGGGGGGTGGGCCTTCGGGTACCACTTGGTTGGGTGGAACGTGCACCTTACTCTGTTGGGTTTTCTTCTTGTTCATGTTGACGAGATTTCAATTGGAGAGCTTGCGGGATCTAGTTACTCTTTATGATTTTATTCATTTCAGTTGACTCTTGTAATATATTACCCCTCATTTGTAATCGAGGTGGAAATTGTAATATGTAACCATGCTTATTGGATTTACCTCATTCGAGGAATGAGAGATGTAATATTTTGTTTAATTATTATTATTTGCAGTCTATGGTATTCCTTATTTTGATGATGTAATTTTCCTTGTATGGAATGTATGTGTTCTTAATATCTTAAGTAGATAAATGTTATGGATTCATTTATGTTGTTTGTGGCTTAATAAGTAATCTCAGTCTCGTAACCTTAGAGGTTGTTGGAAATGGGTAGTGAACTTGCATATTAATTGTACTGAAAAACAAAAAAATTAGTACATTTGAGTAGTTATTTGCAACTTCCTCTAGGGTTACGTGGCGGGGCGTTACACTAAGCAATCTAATTTTTTAACTAATCAATCTATTCTGTTAACTAAAACATCACATTCCTAACTAAGCCATCACAATCCTGACTGATCAATCACATTCCTGACTGGCCAATCTATTTCCCAATCACACAAATTGTGCAATCCACTTTGTAGAATTCTCTCATGTCTAAATCCTCTCAACACACTCCGACCATTGATCTGGATATTCTTCGAAATGATCTTGATCGTCCATTTCAAATCTCATTTTCTATATAACAAACCTCTCTCCTCACAAAAAGGGATCAAAGAATCAAAATGCATTGAGCAACGAAGTACTATCAAGATCATCCTTGAGAGAGCTTCATCCATTTTCTTTGATCAACCAAACACAACAAGCATTCATCCACACTTTGTACACAAAATTTGGAGGCTTCATTGTGATAAGAGAAATCCAACATCAAGTGAATACAATCCACTATGGGATGGTGAAACTATATTTTGATTGTAGTTCATATGATAATCAGTAGGTTTCTTATTATGTTTGCATTAGTATAGTTCAATTTCGTATGTGTAGGAGTTTCTAGATTTCAGATTTTAGATTTTTGGTTGTAGATTAGATTTCTTCGTCAGATCTCTTTTATGTCCCTCTTGGGTCATTAATCTAAAGTACTTTCTCACCCTTATACATAGGGAAACCCCCTTTACTTATCCAAAATCAACCAAGTCAAAACAACCCCCCAATCACAAATCAAGTCAACACAAGCATGCCACCAATATCACAACACCAAGTAGCATCAATCCAAACATCCCAATCAATCATTACACCATAAAAAACACACCAAATATTTGAAAACGTGGTCTTCCAAGGACCTACTGTTGCAAGTATGGATGTGTTTGGTGATGTTTTCATTAATGTTGTCATTGATGTCAACACTTTATAGGTTAAGTAAGTTATGTATTTGCCAAGTGCTTTTGAGAAAATTTGAGAAATAAGGAAAGTTGTGTTCTGAGCGTGCTTTGGTAATATGGTCCAAATTTTCTCTATGTTGATCCAATTCCTATAAGGATCTGAAGGTGTGTTCATGAGATTAAATGGATTGTATATTCTGAGTTTTAGCTTTTGGTGTGATGGAAAGTAAAAGTTATGTTCACTAGTGTGTGAACTGGTTTGTCAGAGTTATCTAGTTGTTGATTGGGAGAAATGTTTTGGATTTGCAGTTCTTTGGTATTTGGTTTCAGATCTTGTGGATCTGGGAGATTATTCCTTTTTATGGTTTCTATGTTCTAAAAAAAATTCATGTAGTTTGGTGCTCCGTAAGACCTGCTCCAGAGCTCCTATGTTTTTGCTGGTTGTCCCGGTTGAACTGGTGAAGTGTTCTCTATGAATGAAGTTTGTTGAAGGTGTTGTGGATGCATCTAAGTTGTTCTCATAGATGTTAGAATTATTGGTGAAGTGTGTTGAGCAATCCATGTGTGATTATCTTGCTGGTGATGCATGTACTTCAAAGATCATCAATGTTTTCATTAGGTTTGGCTGACTTGGTGTTTACATAGTACATTATGTTTTTGCATTGATCTAAGAAAGCATGTGCATGATCCAAGATGTTGTTTGGGTCCTAATTTAATATGTATTTGGTCCCCTCACATTCTTATCCACCACAAGAATATTGAGTAGCCGACCTAGTTTGAATTTGTAATCTGAATTTGAATAGCCGACCTTGGTGAATGTTTCTAAGGTTGAAGATGGTATAAATACAAGCTAAGTTGTAATGAATTTCATATCCATCCATCATTCAATTTGAGCAAGAGAAGAGTGTGAAAAAAAGTGTAAGAAGAAGAGTGTGGAAGAGTGAATTAATGAAACACTACTTCATTGCATTCATAATCTTTTGATCAAGTTGTGAAGTGTGTGTAGCTCCTAGTGGTGGATATTTATCTATTTCTTTGTATTTTTCTGTAGGCAGTGAGCCTCTCTTTCTAGACAATGAGTCCTAAGGTAGTGAGCCCTTAATTTGGGTAGTGAGCCTTTGTATTTGGGCAGTGAGCCCTCTGGAAGTAAGCCTGTGTATCCGATATTGCATTACTACTATATTGTGAGTTAATCCTCACCGTAGGTTTTCTCTCATTATGGTTTTCCATGTAAATCTGGTGTCTCTGGTATTGTGTTTCTATTATATGCATTTCATGTTCATACTTAATAACATATTGAGGTTAAAGTGGAATTGATTAAGTTAATAAGAAAATAATTTGATACAACTGATTCACCCCCTCTCAGTTGTCTTGTGTATTTCAAAAATTGGTATCAGAGCTTTGGTTCCTCAGTGAAAAGCTTAACTGCTTAAGGTAGATCAGATGGTGCACAAGTTGCAACTTCCTATGTTTGATGGAGCTGATTACAGTGATTGGAAAGAACAAATGAGAAGTTATTTGATTTCAATAATTTTTAATACCTAGAAAGCTGTGGAGACAAAGTATGTGATTCCAACAGACAGACCTTCCTCTATTGATGAAGTGGCAGCCTTTGAAGATAATGAAAGAAATATTTTCTATCTTTAGTGCATTATCTAAAACTGAAAGATCAAAAGTTATTTCTCTAGCTAAAGCTAATGAAATGTGGATAAAATTGAAAGACATTTATGAAGGGAATGAGAGAGTAAAGTTGTCAAGGAAACTAATTGCTAAACGAAAATTTGAATATCTGAGAATGGAAGATGGAGAAGAAATTGCAAGCTATTATCAAAGAGTTGAAACTATATCAATTGAAATCAAGAATCAAGGAGGTATCATTAAGGATGAAGATATAATTGAGAAGATCTTGATGACCTTACCAAAAAATTACAATGACAAAGTATCTACTCTTGAAGAATAGTATGATCCAAAGACATTTAATAAGGAACATCTATTTGGTGTCTTGACTGCATTTGAGATGAGAAATTTTTTAAGAGATAAGGAGAAGACTGAAACAACCTTTAAAGCCATGAAGATAGAAGATGATGACGATGATGATGATGCAGAAGACTTGGAAGAAAATTTCACAAGGATATTGAAGAAAGGTACTGTAAATACATAGGCAAGTTTCCCTTTAAGTGTTTCAATTGTGGAAATATTGGTCATTATGCATCAAGATGTCCTAATAGAGCTACACAAAAGAAGAACAAGGATAATAACAATAATT